>RCUC01148211.1:0-31656 GCA_003697995.1 Taxidea taxus jeffersonii
CCTGGTGCTATTTTGATAGGGATTGCATTGAATTTGTAGACTGCTTTGGGTTGTATAAACATTTGCACAGCATTTGTTCTTCCAATCCATGAGAATGGAATGTTTTTCCATTTCTTTGTGTCTTCTTCAATTTCTTTCATAAGTGTTCCATAGTTTTGCGTACAGATATTTTACCTCTTTGATTAGATTTTTTCCTAGATATCTTATGGATTTTGGTGCAATTGTGAATGTGATTAATTCCTTGATTTCTCTTTCTGCTGTTTCATTGTTGGTGTATAGAAATGCAACATATTTCTGTCTGTTGATTTTATATCCTGTGACTTTACTGAAATTCATGTATCAGTTCTAGTAATTTTTTGGAGGAGTCTTTGGGGTTTTCTACATAGCATATCATGTTATCTGTGAAGAGTGAAATTTTGACTTTTTCCTTTTACTTTTTTTTTCTGGTATTGTATTCTGGTATTGTGTTCAATAATAAGGATGAGAGTGGACATCCCTGTCTTGTTCCTGGCCATAGAAGAAAAGCTCTGTTTTTCCCCATTGAGGATGATATTAGTTGTGTGTCTTTTGTATATGGCCTTTATGATGTTAAGATATGTTCCCTCTATCCCTACTTTGTTAAGGGTTATTATCAAAAATGGATGCTGTAGTTTGTCAAATGGTTTTTCTGCATCTCTTGAGAAGATCTTATGGTTCTTATATTTTCTTTTATTAATGTGGTGTATCACATCGATTGAGTTGCAGATATTGAACCACCCCTGCAGCCCAGGAATAAATCCCACTTGATCATGGTGAATAATCCTTTTAATGTATTGTTGGATTTGATTAGCTAGTATCTTGTTGAGAATTTCTGCATCCATGTTCATCAGAGATATTGGTCTGTAATTCTTCTTAGTGAGGTCTTTGCCTGGTTTTGGAATCAAGGTAATATGGCTTCATAGAATGAGTTTAGAAGTTTTCTTTCTATTTCTGTTTTTTGGAACAGTTTGAGAAGAATAGGTATTACATCTTTAAATGTTTGGTAGAATCCCCCTGGGAAGCCATCTGGCCCTGGACTCTTGTTTGTTGGGAGATTTTTTATGACTGATTCAATTTCTTTGCTGGTTATCAGTCAGTTCAGATTTTCTATTTCTCCCTGTTTTAGTTTTGGTAGCTTATATGTTTCTAGGACTTTGTCCATGTCTTCCAGATTCCCCAATTTGTTGGCATATCATTGCTCATAATATTCTCTTGTAAGTGTTTGTATTCCTGTGATGTTGATGTTGGCTGTGATCACTCCTCTTTCATTCGTCATTTTATTTATTTGGGTCCTTTCTCTTTTCTTTTTGATAAGTCTGGCTAGAGGTCTATCAATTTTGTTAAGTTTTTCAAAGAACCATCTCCTAGTTCCACTGATCTGTCCTACTGTTTTTTTATTTTTAATTTCTCCATCATTTATTTCTGCTCTAATTTTTATTATTTTCCTTCTTCTGCAGATTTTAGGCTTTATTTGCTATTCTTTTCCCAGCTCTTTTAGATGTTAGTTTAGGTTGTGTATTTGAGATTTTTCTTGCTTCTTGACGTAGGCCTGTATTGCTATATACTTCCCTCTTAAGACCACTTTTGCTGCATTCCCAAAGGTTTTGGACAGTGTGTTTTCATTTTCATTTGCTTCCTTGCATTTTTAAATTTCCTCTTTAATTTCCTGGTAAAGCTATTCATTCTTTAGTAGGGTGTTCTTTAACCTCCATGTATTTGTGGTCTTCCCAAATTTTTTCTTGTGGTTAGCTTCAAGTCTCATAGCATCGTGGTTTGAAAATATGCATGGTATGATCTCAGTCTTTTTGTGTTGGTTGATGCCTGATTTGTGACCCAGTACGTAATCTCTTCTGGAGAATATTCCATGTGCACTTGGAAGGCATGTGTATTCTGCTGCTTTAGGATAAATTGTTCTGGATATGTCTGTTAAGTGCATCCTGTATAGTGTATCATTCAAAGCCATTGTTTCTTTGTTGATCTTCTGTTTAGATAATCTGTCCATTGTGGTGTGGGGGCTGTTAGGGTACCCTGCTATTATTGTATTTTATCCACCCCCTCAATTTCAATGTGGAGGTGTCTTTGGGTCTAAAACGAGTCTCTTGTAAATAGCATATCAATTGGTACTGTTTTTTTTAATCCATTCTGATACCCTATGTCTTTTGATTGGAGCATTGAATGCATTTACATTCAGAGTAATTATTGAAGGATATGAATTTAGTGCCATTGTGTTAACTGTAAAGCTGCTATAGATTGTCTCTTTCCCTTTCTAGTCTTTGTTGCTTTTGGTCTCTCTTTCCCACTCAAAGCGTCTCCTTTAATATTTCTTCAGAGATGGTTTAGTGGTCACAACCTCCTTTAGTTTTTGTTTTAAAAACTCTTTATCTCTCCTTCTATTCTGATTGACAGCCTTGTAGGATAAAATATTCTTGACTGCATATTTTTTCCCATTTAGCACATTTAATATATCATACCACTTCTTCCTGGTCTGCCAAGTTTCTGTGGAGAGGTCTGCTGCTAACCTTACATGTCTACCCTTACAGGTTAAGGTCCTTTTGTCCCTAGTTGCTTTTGGAATTCACTCTTTGTATTTTGTAAGTTCCACTATGGCATGTCAAATAGGTTGTCCCGTTTTTGTTGATTTTGGGGAGGAGTTCTCTGTGCCTGTTGGACTTGAATGCCTGTCTCCTTCCCCAGATTAGGGATGTTCTCAGCTATAATTTGTTCAATAAACATTCTGCCTCTCTTTCTCACTCTCCTTCATCTGGGACTGCTATGGTACAGATTATTGCACTTTATGGAATTTTCTAGGTCCCTAAGTCTATATTTATGATCTAATAGATTTTCCCCCTTTTCTTTTCAGTTTCATTACTTTTCACAATTTAATCTTCTCTCACCTATTTGATCCTCTGCTTTTTCTATCCTCATTTTGATTATATCCAGTCACTTTTGCATCTCAGTTATAGTATTTTTTTTATTTTGGCCTGACTAGTTTTTAGTTCTTATATATCTGAAACAAGGGTTTCTTTGGTGTCTTCTATGCTTCTTTCAAGCCCAGCTAGTAGTCTTATGACAGTTGTTCTAAATTCTTGTTCATTATATTCTTATATCTGTTTTGAGCAATTCCCTGGCTGTGATTTCTTCTTGCTCTTTCTTTTTGGGAAAATTCTTATGATTTGTCATTATGTCTAGGTTTCTGTCTTTTGTGTATTATAAAAGCTTGTTATGTTTTATGCTCCTGAGAATAATAGTATATTATGAAGGAGTCATGCACTGTACAGGGCCTGGCTCTTCAGGAGGTGTTTCTGGTGTATGTTGTGTGCACTCTGCTCTTACATTTTGGCTGCTCTTTCTCACAGGTTAGTCCTTTACAGAGTTCCTCCATGTTTGCTGTTGAGGAGAGAGAGTGTCTGGACTCTTAACTAGGTCTGCTTTGATTTGTTTGTTAAAAGAAGCTTGATTTTTAAAAAAGTAAATAAAAATGTCTGACCCAAGAAGAGAAAAAGAGAAAGAACAGAAAAACAAACAAACAGACAAAAAACCTTAAGCCTGATTCCAAAGAATAAGAAGGAAAGAAGGCAAAAAGAAAAGAAAAAAGAGCCTGTGATCCAAACAAGAAAAGGAAGGAAACAAAAAAACCAACAAATGAGTAAAATACTATTAGCCTGATACCAATGAAGAAAAAAAAGAAAGAAAATTAAATTTAAAAAGCATAAAATCACAAATGAAAAAATAATAAAATAAAATTTTTTTAAAATTAACAAAAAAAGAAAGAAAGGAAGGAAGGAAGAAAGAAAGAAAGGAAGGAAGGAAGGAAGGAAGGAAGGGAGGAAAGAAGGAAGGAAGGAAACCTGGTCCTATTTGCACCAGAACTGAAGCTGATGCTTTGGAGCACTCTATGATCAGTAGACTTGGTATACATGCAGGGGCCTGTGTTGGTGTTCTGAAGGGGAGGCCTGCTCTGCTGGCTCATAGTCAGACCTGCCTTTGTAAAGATGCCCCTGCCCAGCACAGTGGGGTGAGTTTTGGTGTCAGTGACTCCAGCCTCCACGAGAAGTGCTGTGTTTCTCCCTGAAGTTCACCATGCTGGTGGGCAGGGGGTGGTGGAACTCGTGGCTGCCACTGTTCAGGAGGTCTTTACAGTAAAGTGAAGAATCTCCTCTCCTGTGTCCCAGGCTTTTATCAGACCCCTGCCCTGCACCTGTTTGTGGCTGTCCATTGGCTTGCCTGGCACCATAGTTCTCCTGTGTTTTATCTCTGTCCAACAGCTGGAATTCAAGACTCCAAGTCTTAAGGGGTCTGGCAAGGTACAGACCTCCTTCCCTCCCCTGGAAAGGAGTCTCCTGGCAGGCTCAGTCCCATTTTGTTCCAGAAAAGTAGTTGTACGGTGTGTGTATTGTGGCTGGAATCAATTGTGATGCATGGTGGGAAGTTGCAATCAGGGTATCTGCCCTCTGGAAGTGCCTCTGACCCCTGCTGCTCAACAACCACCCGGTGGATCCTGGTGGGCCTTTTGTCCTTGGAGAGACAAATTACCCTCTTTCAAGTGTACTCCAGGAAGGGGAGTAATCTTTCCCCGTGCATCCTAGGGGATCCCCTCACCACAGACATTATGTGAACTCTACATGCTGTTCTCTCTCTCCTGCTCTCTCCCTGACTTCATCTGTTAAAATGTTGCCTCCCCTCAGAGGCACCTTGGCTTTTCTCCACCTCCCCCCACCAGTTCATGACTCCAAACCTCGTTTCTGTCATGTCCTCTCCCTGCACCTGTGCAGATTGTTCTCTTAATCCTCAGATAAATTTCCTAGTTGTTCAAAATGATTTGATGTTGATCTAGCCGTGTGGAGGGGACAAGGCAAGCTCAGGGTCCCCCTACTGTCTTCTAGCATATTCTTAAGGATCCTACAATCTGGGACGTGGTAAATGAAAGTTGGCTTTGACTTTAAGTCAGCAGCTGCATTAACCCCTAACAAGAGTCATCCTGTCCTTTGAGGCTTGAAGCTTTGAAGCCAGGCATCATCTTCTCTCTAGCCATGAAAGTCTTACATGACATCTTCTTCTAGTAGAAGGGTGTTTTGCCTCCACTGAAAATCTGGTTTGATGTTGCCACCTTTATTCATTCTCTTAGCTAGATCTTCTGGAGAACTTTCTTCTCTGTCAGTGCTTGCTGCTTTCTCTTGCACTTTCATGTTATGGAGATGGCTTCTCTCAAGTCTCATAAACAAACCTCTCCTGGCTTTAGACTTTTCTTCTGCAGCTTTCTCAACCTCTCAGCCTTCCTACAACTGAAGAGAGTTGCTCTGGATCAGGCTTTGGCTTAAGGGAATGTTGTGGTCGGTTTGATCTTCTATCTAGACCACTAAGCTCTGCTGTATGTCAGTAATAAGGCTGTTTCTCACTGGAGTAGCACTAGTAATTTCCTTCAAGAACTTGTGCTCTGCACTCATAACTTAGCGAACTGTTTGGTACAAGAGGCCTAGATTTTGGCCTGTCTTGGCTTTCGGCATGCCTTCCTCACTTAATCATTTTTAGCCTTTGACTTTAAGTGAGAGACTCAGGACTCTTCCATCTGCTCAGATACTTAGAGGCCACTGTGGGGTTATTCCTTGGCCCAAGTTCAATATTGTTGTATATCAGGAAATGGGGAGGCCTGAGGCTAGGAAGGGAAAGAGATGAGGGAATGGCCAGCCAGTGGAACAGTTGGAAAACACACATTTATGAAATTCACTGCCGCCTATGTGTGGTATGTGGCACCCCAAAGCAATTACACCAGGTAACAAGCAACATTAAAAACAAGTAACATCGAAAATCACTGAACACAGATCACAGTCACACACATAATAATAATCAAATGTTTGAAATATTGCAAAAGTTACCAAAACATGACACAGATACAAAAAGTGAGAAAGTGCTGCTGGAAAAATGGGCCCCGTAGACTTGGGGGAGGCAGGGTTGCCACAAACCTTCTATTTGTAAAGAAACACAATATTTACAAAAAGCAATAAAATGAAGTGTGCCTGTTCTAGAGTTTTGCAAGACACTGGGGGAAACCAAATAAAGTGTGTATGGGGATTCTGTGTAGGTTTCCTCACAACTGCATGAAGTCCTAGTTATCTCAACTCAAGTTCCAGTAAAAAATTACTTGCAGGGATGCCTGGGTGGCTCAGTTGGTTAAGCGGCTGCCTTCGGCTCAGGTCATGATCCCAGCATCCTGGGATCGAGTCCCACATCGGGCTCCTTGCTCGGCAGGGAGTCTGCTTCTCCCTCTCCCTCTGCCTGCCTCTCTGTCTGCCTGTGCTCGCTCTCTCTTTCTCTCTCTAACTAATAAATAAATAAAATCTTTAAAAAAATTAAAAAAAAATTACTTGCAGTGTATTCTCCTTACTGATAGTTTAATCAAGTTAAGATCTGAAGGATGGAAATTTGGAAGAAGGTATAAATATCATTATAGAATCAAATCCGAATGTCAATACTTTCTGAAAAAGACTATGTAAGATGAAAAAAATTAACAGTAGCAATCTGGTTTAAAAACCTCATTTTATGTGAGTGAAGAATGGGAAGGGAAGGAAATAAAACAGGAATGGTTTGCTTTTCTACCTGTGAGGAGTTGAAAAGAACATCTCATTTCTAATATTTTTAAAATTACAAAGTTTTAATTGAGTTTTAACTGACATATAGAATTATAATATTTTGGATGTTTTATAATTTTTATATATTTGTTTTAAGATTTAATTATTTATTTTAGAGAGAAAGAGAGAGTACGCACAATGGAGGGAGGCATGGTGGAAGAGAGAGAGAGAGAGAGAGAATCTCAAGCAGACTCCACACCCAGTGCAGAGTCCAATGGGGCTCCATCTCATGACTCTGAGATCATGACCTGATCAAGAGTCAGATGCTTAACCGACTGAGTCACCCAGGTGCCCCATATGCCGTTTTTGAAAATCACAACTAAACTGTAATGACAGAGAAAGTTTAAAATAAAAGGTTAAATGAATAGTTATTGAGCAAATACAACCCCAAAGAAAATAAGAGATGGCATCACCAATCTAAGAAAAACAAGTTACCTGTGATATTGCAGGACCTGGGATAAAAGCAGAAATGGAGGCCCATGTACCAAGTGTCTCAGTTTTCAAAGGTTAAAAGTCAAGTCAACAAACTTAAATGAAACACATTTTTTAAAAAAGAGTTTACTTATTTACTTGACAGAGAGACAGCAAGAGAGGGAGCACAAGCAGGGGGAGAGAGAGAGGAAAAATCAGTCTCTCCACTGAGCAGGGAGCCCGATGCCGGGCTTGATTCCAGAACCCCGGGATCATGACCTTAGCCAAAGGCAGACACTTAACCGACTGAGCCACCCGGGTGCCCCTAAAACACATTTTCAGAACAATCTGGAATTTCAGGGACAAAGCCAGAATTCTTGAACAACTCTGAGATCCATGATGGAATATGACAACAAAGTGAGAGCCGGCTGAGCCCCGACTTTATGGCAGTCCTGTCTCCTTTGCTTCCCACGAGGGCCTGGCACTGTATGAGCCCCCCAGCCTGTTTGTCTCCCTACCAAACCCCAACACCTGCCCTGGGTCCACCCTTCAGACCTAGGGATCTGCACTTGTCTGGGAAGATGACCTTGGCAAGAGGCTGCCTGGGGTTGTAATCTGCTGCTTGCACTTAGCTGTACATGATGCTTTCCCTCGGGCTCCATGCTCTTTCACAAGTGTTCCCCAGAGCTCCTGCGGGGATGGGGGTGACATGGAAAAGGGTCTTAGGATCCCCCCACTTGGAGTTCAGACAGTGCAACTGTGTTTTCAGCTGCTTTACGTATTGGGCTTCTTCTTCATATTTTGTTTAAAGTTGAGAATAACTTTATTTATTTATAAATAACCTTATTTATTATTATTCCCAACTTTTAAAAAAGATTTTATTTATTTACTTGAGAGAGAGAGAGAGAGAGGTCACAAGTAGGCAGAGAGGTGGAAGCAGGCTCCCCACTGAGCAGAGGGCTGGATGCGGGCCTCGATCTCAGGACCCTGAGATCATGATCCAAGCTGAAGGCAGAGGCTTAACTCACTGAGCCACCCAGGCACCTTATTATTCCCAACTTTATGTTGGGAATAACATCATTTAATTTTTTTTTAAAATTTATTTGACAGAGAGAGATCACAAGTAGGCAGAGAGGCAGGCAGAGATAGAAGGGGAAGCAGGCTCCCCACTGAGCAGAGAGCCCGACTCGGGGCTCAATTCCAGGACCCTGGGATCATGACCTGAGCTGAAGGCAGAGGCTTAACCCACTGAGCCACCCAGGTGCCCCAGGAATAACATCATTTAAAAAAAAGTTTTCAAATTTCAATTTGAATGACTTCACTAGTTTTCTACTGTTGGGTATTTTTTTTTTAAGGTTTTATTTATTTGTTTGAGAGAGAGCAAGCATAAGCAGGGGGAGTGGCAGAGGCAGAGGAAAAAGCAGGCTCCCCGCTGAGCAGGGATGGATTCCACAGGGATCCCACATGAGTCCCAAACGGGACTCAATCCCAGGCCCCTGGAATCATGTCCTGAACCCAAGGCAGTCTCTATCTTCTTTACCTTGCTAATTCATATTCTTTCACTAAAAGCCTTTTAGACGTTATCTCCCACTCCCATGGGAATTTTTTTTTTTTTTTTTTAAAACAACCCAGTCAGATTTCCTGGGCAGGTGTGCACATTCTAGCACACTGTCCTGTGGGACATTGCTGTGCTCTACACAATCTGTCCCCAGATAAGACAGGAAGTCCCTTTATATCACTGTATTCCCACAGAGGACGGGTCCCTAATGTTTGTGGAAATTTTTGCTAGGGTTCCATGCTGGCTAAAGCAGCAGGCATAAGGATGCCTGGGAGAGTTCCTTAAGCTGAGGTTCCTTCCCCAAGCTGCTGATGCCTGCCATCCCCAGAGGGCCTACAATAGACAACTTTCTCTCTGTTGTTCTAATAGTTGATAGAAACAGCAGGGCCTGCCTGGATGTTCCTTTTTACCCTCTAAAATTAATGAGCAGAAATTATGTGTCTTGTAGTCCATTTTCATCTGGTTGGTTAATATTAACATTCAGGTTACTGTCCCTGAATTCGGTACAATGTGCGTAACTGACCAAGTCCACTCTCCACCCGTCACTCCCTGGGGTCCAGCTCCCGGAACATGTGGACCCCATTATGGTGGTGGCAGCTCTGGGCAGCTGGCCGCATGCCTTCCTCCCGGGCCCCTCTATCTTCTGCATCCTCCCTACTGCAACAAATTAAATATCTTTTTCTTTCTCATCACTTCCAAAAACTGACTATAGATTTACGCCTGTTCGCATGCGTGTTTAGAAGCAGAAGGCTGTCCTTAGGTAACCAGCACTGGGAGGAACCACAGGCACCCCTCATTTTCTTGTGCTTCACTTTACTGCCCTTCACAGATCCTGTGTTTCTTGCAGCTTGAAGGTTTATGGAATCTGACGTTGAGCAAGTCAATCAATGCCATTTATCCAACAGCATTTGCTCATGTTCTGTCTCTGTGTCAACAGAGTATTTTTAACCGAAGGTCTATGCGTTGTTTTTACATATAATGCTATTACACACTTTATAGACTACAGTCTAATGTAAATGTCACTTTTACATGCACTGGGAAACCAAAAAATTCATTTGACTCACTTTATTGCGATGTTAGCTTTATTGTGATATTTGCTTTATTACAGTCGGCTGGAACCAAACCCACCGCATCTTTGAGGCATGCTTGTAGTTGAAAAAGACAGAAGTAGATCCTAGCCGTTCTAGACAAGCAGAGAAGCTCAGGAATGCAGAGATGTCTCGGGGGTGGAGGGAGGTGACTGCTGGGAGGGAGAAGGACTGCTGTCCTTCCTGGAGGGTAAGTCACACAGCCAAGATGTACAGTAGGGGTGTTGTAAGGGGTGGTGGAAATAATCCCGAGGAAGAGACTAATCGCCCCCAGAACCGGCTTGTAATGAAAGGCTGATTATAGGTGGGAAATTGCCTCCTTTTGATTCTCATGCACTTAATGGTGCTATAGAGAATGAGTCTTGGACGCCCTGGCTCCTATCCAGGACAATATTATTTAATAATAATGGGTGCTCAGCTCTCACCTGGTTGAGTTTGCAGGGTGGGGGTTTGGTTCACTAATGCCCCTGTCTGTTCTTTTAGTACCTTTCATCCCCAGTCACTTCACAACATGTTATTTATCTTCAGAGTCGGCTTCGTGTGTGCTGGGAGGAGGGGGTGGGTAGCAGCAGCAAACGTTAATGCACTACTTTATGACCAGAGCAAAGAAAGCATCAGAGGGTGTGTGATTCGCTGAAGTCCAGACCTAATGGCTGTCAGTAGCTGTTCTTGGCAGCCCTCGGAGGTTCAGATGCCCAGTGGTTGGCAACACTTTCAGATTCTTGTCATGGGAATGATTCATTTAAATACAATATGAGTACATGGTTTACATTTCCTCCTGGAATTAAAAGAAATACAGGCAACAAATGCAAGCTGGCTCCCACTTCTAGGAATGATTATACTCTTAACCAAATGGCGAGGTTCATAGTCATTCTTACATTGTTGTGTATATTTCTAGAAGTTCTTCATAGGGAATTCAGCCAACCTAAAATAAAGGGAAACATTTTCAATTTTCTGCCACAATGATGTGGAGATCCTGCAGAATGGAGATTTGAAACTAACATGAACTCCAAGTCCTAAAACCAATACTGAATTTTTTCACCAGCTAAGTATCTGCCCCGGGCAGATCTTTGCAGGGCCCACTTCCCAGCCCTCTTTGGACATTTAATGCCCCCGATGGACTCTTTGTTTGTTTGTTTGTGTGTGTGTGTGTGTGTTTAATTTTTTTTTGGTACTGCCGGGGTAGAGAGGCAGGAAGGAGCTCTTCCCTCCCTCAGGGACTTGCAGTGGGGAGCTCTGGGTTGGGGCAGGGAGCTCAGGAGATGCCATCCAGAGCCCAGCTCTGCTCCAAATATCCCTGCAGCATTACCCACTCTCTGAAAGGGGGTAATGCCAACTTCTCCCACATCCCCAGAACTTGGGGACATGAGCAGCTTCTCTGTGGTAAGTTATAGGAAAGCATGAGGGTTTCCTCCCTCATTTCTACAGATCTCTGAGGTCATGGGTACAGACGATGACAGCTCTCACAGTCTTATCCACATCTACCTTTTAAAGATAATTAGACTTTAAGGTGGCTGGAAATAGACCTTCGATCCCCCCACCCCCAAATGAAACAGCCCCCAAATCAACCAACCAACCAACCAACCAACCAACCAAATGAGCTCATCTTTTGATTCCAGGTGCGATGTCTCTCCTAACTGATGCTTAAACGGGGGAAGCTCAGAGTGTAAGCTTAATTGGGATATCAAATTTAGATGGCATATATCTGTCTTTACTAAACCTCTCTTGAAATCCTTTGCCATACAGATTAATGCATCAGCAATGTCATCTGCTACTTCAAGATTTAGGCAAAGCTGGCAATATGTGAACCTCCACACAGGCCAATAATCTGGAGGACCATAACATAATATTTATAAACTGGGTCTTTGACCTCCATTTAGGGGAGAGGCCAAATGGCTGGAAAGGAGGACCCAGGGTCTCACATGTCCACTTCTCCCAGAGACACCCCCCACCTTAGCGGAAGTTCGCATGCTGTAACTGCTTCAGCGGAGGCCTCCATTGTCATCTCCAGCGCACCCTGTAAGTGACCCTTCCCAATTCCTCTAATCACAGTTTTCTCTTTGAAAATCCTACAAAATAATGTCCCCCTGCTCCATTTCTTTAGATTTTTAGCATAATTTGAGGTCATAGGAATGCTTTCCTGTCCCTTTTAGACTGGAAGCCTAGTTCTTTTTGGCCTGCTCTTAAGTCCAGCTCTGTTAATGGTAATGCTAGTTAAAAGCCTTCAATGACAAGCTTAATAATTCCAGTTTCAACTCTAAAAATATCAGCCCAAATACAAAGCACACCACTTTAGCTTGAGATTCAAATGTCACCTCATCTAGCTGAAAGCATTTAGTTCTATCTTGTTAAACAACAACAACAACAACAATAACAACAAAAAACTCCAAACCACCTCAAACTGTTATTGTTGACCTAGGCAAACAAGCCTGTGACTATCTGTTTTGCTGTCCCAGTTTAAGTAGTGTGATTTATTTCTCTAAATATAAACCATTTGGTTATAAAACCAACCAGTGGTCCTCCTAATGAATGTATCACCAGGCTAAGAACTTGTGGTCAGAAGAGCAAACCACATTAGATTTTTTTTTTTTTTTTTTTTTGGTGGGGAATTTAAGGCTTTTAATTTAATTCCCAGCAATTTATCATGCAATAGTATGAGGGACATACAAAAGATAAACTTGCTACTAGAATACAACTCTTGAATTAGAGATGAAAAAAAAAGAAACAAATGAAAGAGTTATCTTGAGGTCAGTATTATACTAGAATAGAAATAATAAAAAATAAATATGATGATAAAGCAAGGCTCACTGATTATTTATTCTAGATAAATAAGAAATGTTTGGGAAACCCAGCTGTCTACTGTTTTAGAAGGGATCTAACCAAATGTTCTCTCTTCCACTTTGGATCTATTTGCAGTAAGTTTGGAGAGAAGGGACTTCCTTCCTTAGTATTGAGGTAAAATTATTAGGACTAGGACTATAAACTACCATTTTCTAGACTGTAGTTAAAAACCTACTATTGGGGGCGCTTGGGTGGCTCAGAGGGTTAAAGCCTCTGCCTTCAGCTCAGGTCATGATCTCAGGGTCCTGGGATCGAGCCCCACGTCGGGCTCTCTGTTCGGCAGGGAGCCTGCCTCCCCCCCTCTCTCTCTGCCTGCCTCTCTGCCTACTTGTGATCTCTCTCTGTCAAATAAATAAATAAAATCTTAAAAAAAAACACAAAAAACAAACAAACAAAAAAACCCACTATTGGGCACGATATATAAAAAATAACTCAGGATGGGATTATAAACCTAAATATAGAATCTAAAACTATAAAACATCTAGAATAAAGCAAAGGACAAAACTTTGTAATCTTGGGTGGGGCAAAGATATCTCAGATGTGGTACCCAGAGCACAACCCATAAAAGATTAAAAAAAAAGATAAATTGGCCCCATCAAGATTAAACACTTCTGCTCTCTGAAAGCCACTATTAAGAGAATGAAAAACAAGCCATCAACAGGGAGAAAATATTTATGAAGCACCTATCTGACAGACATTACATCCAGAATATATAAAGAACTCTCAAAACTCAATAATGAGAAAACAAACAATCTAATTTAAAAAAATGAGTGGAGGTTTAATTAGACAATTCACCAGAGATAATATATGAGTGGCAAATTAGCACATGAAAAGATGCTGAAAGCATTAGTATTAGAGAAATGCAAATTAAAAGTACAATGAGTTACTGGCATACACCTATTAGAATGGCTAAAACACACACACTCAAAAACAAAACAAACAAAAAAGAATGGCTAAAAACAAGAACAAAACCCCAAAACAAAACAAAAGCCAAAAGAACCCCCCCAACATACTGGCAGTATCAAATCCTAGAGAGGATCAAGGGCAACTGGGACTCTCATCACACTTCCAGTAGCAAAGCAAAATGCTGCAGTGGACGAAAGTTGACCGATTCTTCTAGAGTGAAATACATGCTTACTGTTACCATCCAGGGGACCCATTCCTATTTACTTACCCAAGGGCTATGAAAACTTATGGTCACATAAAACCTGCACCAATGTATTCATAACAGCTTTATTCGTAATAGCCACAAACCAGAAGTCCCCAACTGCCTTTAAACAGGCGTATGGTTAAGCCAACAACGGAATCTACACAATGCAGTACTACTCAGCAGTGAAAAGGGTTACATTATTTATATACACAACAGAATGGATGCCTGTCAGATACATTGTGACAAGTCAAAAATAAATAAATAGGTAAAAGTCCAATTCAGAAGTCACATACTGTGCAATTCCATTTATGTGGCAGTCTAGAAAAAGCAGAACCATAGGGACAGAGACAAGATTGGTAGGGCTGGGAATGGGGAGAGAAGTTGACCTCAGAAGGCTTTGAGAGGGTGTTTCAAGGTGATGGAACTGTGCTATGTATGGGTTGTGGGGGTGGTTGTATGTTGTATCCATCTGTTGGACTTAGTAGAGCGGTTCACTGGAAAGGTTGTATTTTTCCCTTATGTAAATTATGTCTCCATTAGGACAGCTCTAATATAAATTACTCAGAAGAGATCATTTTAATTAAGAAAATGTCTCCTTTTAATACTCTTCTTCACCATCATCGGTGATGTTCTGTGCTTATAAACAGAGCCCTGCTTTAGGGAGTCACCTCAGAGAATCCTTGAACAGTCCCATCTTTATTCCCACCCTCCTGGCTTTGGTCTGGCTCTTACGCTCTCTCAAGAAGAGGATAGCAGGAGCCTCCAAACTGGGCTCCCTTCCATCAGATCTGCTATGCCTCATATTGGCCTTTCTTTCATGGAGACACTGTCACTTTTTCTGCCTAAATCCCAGTCACAGCTTTCCTCTACCCTTGGATGAAGTTTGAAGTCCATGGCAAGGCTCAATGACCTTGCCCCTGACCATATACTGTGCTGCCTTCACTTCCCCAAAAGCACACCAACTATCTTCTTTCATCTGTTCACATTGTCATGCCACCATCTTGTTCCCTCCGCCTGAAATTCCTTTTCCCATCTTGTTTGGCTGGTTAATTCCTACTTATCCCTTAAGACTCAGCTACAGGCAGAGTACACATGCTTTGTATTCCTCCTGTAGGAGCTTCTGTGTTTGCTTATATTGTTCTGCCTCTGCTGTTTCTTCCTGATCTTGCCAAGGTCCATTCACTTAAATCATTCACCATATCCTTACGGAGCACCTCCTTTGGGATAGGCATGCATTGTGTGAGGCAATTGGGATAATATCCCTGCCCACAAAGACCCCACAGCCTAGTGGGAGAGAAAGAATGAGAGGAAATTAACAATAATGCACCTTGAGAAGCATTACGATAGAAATATACCCAGGAACTAGAGATACCATGGGATAATGATTAATAGCGAGTTTTTGCTGATTAATAGCTAGTTACTGGGCTCTTTGAAATATTCTATGACCACATGTGAACATGCCCCCATAGGGCTTTATTATTTTATTACAAAGAGAAAATGTTTATTCCTCCACGTCTTTCAATAATTCTGAAAAGCGGGCCTTAAAAAGGCTCCTTTTTTTCTTTTAATTTTCTTTTCTTTTTTATTTTATTTTATTAACATATAATGTATTATTTGCTTCAGGGGTATAGGTCTGTGAATGTCTTACACATTTCATAGCACATACCCTCCCCAATGTCCATCACCCAGCCATCCCATCCCTCCCACCACCCCCTCCCCTCCAGCAACCCTCCGTTTGTTCTTTTACTAATTTGGAAAATGGGAGTTTGAGTGAGGTTGACCTAAGTGAGGTTGACCCTAGCAAGTGAGGAGAATGTCTGGGGGTTGGAACTGGGAATGCAATGCTCACATTCTTTCACTACCACTTTCTTTCTACTTAGATCTGGTTACTTGGGTCCTTCCCTTCACTTTGGTTTTGTTTCTTTTCTTGTGCCTCTTTAGCTCCTGACCTTACTTTCTATGTCTAAAGCTTTAACTTCTTTTTAACACTGTGCTAAGCCCAAGGACATAGCTTATCCTGCTCCAGGCTGATTTGACTAACTCTTATGAGGGTTGACATTCAAAATACTTCACAACCAGACTTTATGGGCACCAACCATTCACAATGGACATTGATTCGTCACCTGTTGCCTGCTGGCCTGGGAACTACCCCTCTGACCACATCCTGGCCTTGCACTAACACCCTGTCATTTGTCCCCTTTATTAGAATCCCTGCCAGCCCTTCCCGGGCCCCTGGTGAAGGAAACTTGGACAAAGAATCTCACTACCTAGAAAGTTGGTATTCTTGCAAAGAATGGCAAACCAGTATCATATAGGGTTAAGGGGAGACTTACACAAGGAGAGACAAGAGCTTAGAAGACAGGATGACTGAAGCCCCTGGGGTAATTAGAGCACGTTCACATGAGAAATAATGCTGGAATGGTCTTTGTTCATTCTGTGTGTGACTTGAGGTGGAGGTAATGACTCGGAAGCATGTGTGAAGAGATGCGGCCAGTCGGAGGTGACCAGCAAGTTAGCACGAGAGAGTGTAGGGACGTGAGCGCCTTCTGTGGGCTGAGGGGTTGATGGCCAAGCTAGATGTGAAGGCTCATGTATGAGCCAAGCCATAAAACCTGTGGCTACACTTATCCTAAAGGAACAGAATAGGCCTACTGACCTTTAAGCAAGAGTGATCGTCCCATCAGTTCACTGGGAAGGGCTGTTGAGATCAGTTGCTGGTTCTCTGCTGGTCTTACCAGAGTGGGATCTCTGGAAGGCCAGTGGGGTCACATGTGACCCAATGTGTAAGTCCTTCTTCACTAAGGTGTCTACATTTGTCCATTTGGGTGTGAGGTTTTATCAGTTCTGTAAGGCCCTGATCTCATATCTCAATTTTTAAGATTGATCTTTAATGAACTGCATGCTGAATTATAAAGGCATGCGTGCCTGGCCTTTAAAATGTTCTTCTTCTGCTATTAACTAAAATAAAAAAGCCAAAGGAAAAACTAATATCAAAATGGAAAGGCCCAGGAAGTAGATGTTAATTATGTATTTGCATAATTTTTAAGTTTATAAAAAGCATTTGTATCTTATATGTCACTGGCACTTCATAAAAACTCTCTAGGGTGAGTAGGGAACTCCAAAGGCTGGAGCTCAAGGCTGTGCTGGGATCAGCTCAAGTAGAGACCAGAGTATAATATTTACTGTGTTCCCTTGATGTGAAAAACACCCATTCTTGGCAGGTAACACAGTCCTCGAATATAATTTTGGGAATAACTATTATAGATCCATTTGAACAAGCTTACTCAAGAAAAGCAACATAATTATTAGCATACAATGTCTCCCAAATCCTAAGGGCTGAGGTCTAGGAGTGGATTGAAACCCGAGACTGCCATCAGGGCTGTCTTCATTTCCTTTCATTTTGTGACAGCTTTATTGAGATACAACACATGTCATACAATTCGTCCGTTTAAAGTTTACAAGCCAGTGGTATTTCGTGTACTCACAAAGTTGTACAGCCAATCACCACAATCGATTTTAGAATTGATTTTAGATTTAAGATTTTTAGAATCAATGTTTCATCATCTTCATTAACCTTACTAGCTCCTGACGACCACTGATCCGCTTTCTGTTTCTAGGTTTGCCCATTCTGGATGTTACACAGAAATGTATCATACGGTTTGTGGCTTCATGGCTTATTTATTCCCTTTGTGTCCAAGGTTCATTCCATGTTGTAGTATGTATCAGTACTTTATTCTTTTTTTTTTTTTTTTTTTGCCAAAAACTCTTCCATTGTATAGAAATACCACATTTTATTTCCACTCATCAGCTGGTGGATGATGTCGTTGTCTCCACATTTTGGCTATTATGAGTATTGGTACACAAGCTCCCATGTTGACAGGGTTTCTTTTCTCTCAGGCGTATAAGTAGAAGTGGAATTGCTGGACCATATACTGACTCTATGTTTAGCATTTTGAGGAATTGCCAAGCTGTTTCTCCTAATCACTGTGGCCTGAATCTCTATACTCTCTTCCCCCAAATTCATAAGCTGAGCTCTAAGCCCAAATATGACCATATTTGGAGGTGGGACCTGTGGAAATTCTAGATGAGATTGTGAGTGCAGCCCCCCAAGAATGGGATTAATGTCTTCATAAGATGAAGAGAGCAGTGCTCCCTCTGTCTCCACTATGTTAGGGAGGAGGAATCTGTCTGAAGCTGGGAAGTGAGTTTTCATAGGAACTGAGTCTGCCATCACCTTGATCTTAGACTTCACAACCCCCAGAACTGTGGGAAATAAACATTTTCTGCTTAAGCCACCCACTTTATGATATTTTGTTTCAGCAGTCTGAACTAATACAGTGGCTGAACAATTTTACACTCTCACCAGCAATGTAGAAGAGTTCCAATTTCTTCATATCCTGGCCAATGCTTATTATTTTTTGCTTTTTTTTATTATATCCCTCTTGATGGGTATTAAGTGGTATCTTATTGTGGTTTTGTTTAGTCCCCAGTGACTACTGGTGTTGAGTATATTTTCCTCTTCTTGTTTATCTGTATATCTTCTATGGAGAACTATCTATTCAGATCAAATTACAAAATGGAGGCGAGAACACGCTAAACACTGTGAAGATAATATAAATGCAGGATATTATTATGGACATGAAAAGACATGATGCCAAGAGCTTCAGGATAGTGCAGTGGGGAAATAGGTGATTTACAAGTAAAATAGCAGTTCAGGAAGTTAAAGGTGGAGAGCAGGGGCAGGAGATAGGAAGATTGAGAAAGTGATACTAAAGTTGACATAAGTGATAATGAGGCATTTCTTAGATTTTATCTATTTATTTTTTAAAGATTTATTTATTTATTGAGAGGGAGAGAGAAAATGTGAGTGGGGGAGGAGAGAGGCAGAGGGAGAGAGAATCAAGTGGACTCCGTGCTAAGTGCAGAGCTATAGTGGGTCTCTATCCGGGGACCCTGATATGACCTGAGCCCAAATCAAAAGTTGGATGCTTTAACTGATTGAGCCACCCAGGCGACCTCATGTTTTGGATTTTAAAAGAGATGTAACCGCTATGCAGTAGTGGGGGAGATCCGTACTTGAGTTAAATATTTCTACTATATGTGTAGGACAGGTTTCTCAGTGTCAACATGATTGACATTTGGACCAGCTTATCCCTGTTGTGGGGGCTGTCCTGTGCATGGTGAGATGTTCAGTCGCATCCCTGGCCTCTACCTACCAGATGCCCATAGCACCCCGACCTGTGACACTTGTCCTCCATTCCACTTCTGCTGAGAACCACTGGTGTAAGGATGGGAGGGGTCATTCCTGCTCAGGACTGATATAAGTTAGATGACCTGCAAAATTCTACTCGAGGCAGGTCCTAGCTGGATAGTCCATCCCAAGTATGTGCGTTGCTGGTGGCCCTCCTTGTTCTCTGAAGTTGATTGCACTATCTTCTTGGCCACTGGTTTCTCTCGTTCAAATCCATACAGGCTGTGTCTTGCTGGTTTCCCAGATGCTTTGGCAAGTGGAGCTTCACTTCCCTCTTCTCTGGCACCTTCTCTTGCCGTGCATCTTTGCTTCAGCTGCAATGAACTTCTAAGTCTTTCCTGGAAATGCTATGCCTACATATGACTCCACATTTATAACCACTGTTCTCCCAGCTCAGAATGTCTTCCTCCCTTTCTCAGCCAGAAAGCTCCTATAAATCCCCTTTTAAGACCTAGCTCATATGTCATTTCCTCTGGGAGTCTTTTTCTGACAATGTTAAGCAGAATTGGTGTGACTCCTTCCTCTGTACTTGTAAAGCACTCAGTTAATATTTTTATTGCAGAACTTTGTGTACTGGATTTTAATGATTAGCTTTAATTATCTGTCTCTCTTACCCACAGCAGGTTAGATTCCTGGAGAGTAGGGACTCCCTGCTTCACTTGTCCTACCTTCAGCTTCTATCACTGGGCCCGGAACACAGTAGGTGCTTAATACTGATCAGTGTACGAAGAATGGATTGCTGAACTGAGGCAAAGGTAGCCCCACTGATGCATCCAAGCCTGACTGGATGGTCAGGTGGGGTAGTTAGGCTGGGTATTTCAGTTCTCCAATAATGGCTAAAGTTCTTCGATTAGGAATATTAAAAAACAAGAAAGTGATTTAAGTTGAGCAGAACCAGACAATCCTTTGGAGGAGGTACATAAAACTCTACCTTCTAATTAATTTAGATCTGTGCACAGCTAATTATAATATGCAGAGTGCAGGTAAGATCTTGTTTAATCACTCATCCCTGCTCTGGTAATCACAGTGCCTAGCAGCCATGTCTCTGCTGGGATCCTGGTGTGGGACTAAGCCCCACCCTGGGCATCTGACTCATGTTGTCTGTTCTAGAATCTCGTGCTGCTCTGCACAATCTCTGTGCCAAGTCCTGTCCCATTCTTATAGGACATCTCGTGCTTCTTTGGCTTGTGCTGCTGTTGTCGCCCTTGGTCTTCTGGGCCTCTGCTGTTGGACATTGCATCACTCTACACCCAGGCAGAGGACCGATGGCTGCCTTCACGGGTTGGAGCTCTGCCTCCGTGGCACTGCCAACCCGACTGGGCGAGCTACTTTCCCACCTGTCTGGCCTCACACTGACCATCCTTCCTCCCCGTTGCTGGTTAGGACTCCCACGTCTGCACCACGCCCCTCCCGATGTGCTCAGGTCCCTGTTGTATATCTGTTGTTTGCTTTCCTCAGCACTTTGGGAGGGGCTGTTTATCCCTGTGGTTTCAGGGCAGAGCCTTATGAAAAACGTCTTAGAAACGGATCTCTTTTTCTCCTGGTTTCTTTCTGCTGTCCATATTTACGGCTTCCTTGCTGTCGCTGGATAGTAGAAATTATTCCCTATGGCATGCTTCTACTTAGTTAGCTGGGAGCGGGGAAAGCCTCGAAAGTCTTTGGAAATCTTTGGTTTAAGTACAGAAGAATGTGTAGAGTGAGTTACTATTTGGGGAACAAACACACATGCATATTTTTACACACTTATACATAGGATTTTTTCAGAAGGATCTATGCTAAAGTAATGGAATTGGTTGCTTATGGGAGAGGGATGCTGGGTAGTAGGGGGTCAAAGGATGGGAGGGAAATTTTACTGTGTCTTGTGTTGTAACCTTTGACTTCTCAGCCAAAAAATTGTGTTATTTATTTCAAATATAAGTGGACAAAAGCTAGAGATGGATGGTTCACAGAAAAAGAAATAGCAATATATATGTATAAAGATATGAAAAGATATGCAAGGTAACTTTTAATGACAGAAGCCCAAGTTTAACCTGGAGGTCAGTTTTTACATATTTGGTTGGCAAATATTGAAATATTGAGGATTACAGTGTTGGTGAGATTGGGACCAGTCCTCTTATACACTGTTGTTGGGATGTAAATGGATCCAAATTTGGAGATCGGTAGCTATCAGCACGCTCTATGACATAGCAGTGTCTCTTCTAGAAACATGCCTACATATATTTTCATATATCAATGCAGCACATATACCAGGTCCATTGCAGAATTATTTGTATTGACAAATGAATAGAAGCAATCCAAGTCTCCATCAATAATGATTGGGTGAAAAATTATAGTACATTTTTGCAGGTATAATATTGTCATTAAAAAGAACATGCTATATTTTTATATGCTTATATGGAATAACCTCCAAGACATTTAGTTCAATGGGAAAGGTACAATGCAGAAGAGTGTGAATACAGTTTTTGTTCCTTTTTTCATGGCATGTTTATCCTTTAGAACACCTATTTTTCTATCCTTCTATCTATTATTTTATCTATCATCTATCTTTTATACTTTCTCCCTCTATTATATATCTCTCCCTCCATCCCTGCTTCTCTCCTCCTTCTCCCCTCCCACCCTCCCTACCACCTTTCCTCCTTGCTTCCCCTTCTTTCTTCTGCTTATATATAGAAACCTTTAAAAAGATATACAAGACACATTACCAGTGGTTTTCTCTAGTGAGAGATATTTCATTTTCATCCTATACTCTTTGATACTCCTTAAATTGTATCATATCAAAAGTATATATTAGGGAGGTGGGCAGGGATGGCTAAATGGGTGATGGGTATTAAGGAGGGTGCTGGTCGTAATGAGCACTGGGTGTTAAATGTCAGTGATGAATCCCGAAATTCTACTCCTGAAACTAATTTTACCATATAGGTTAACTAATTATAATTTAAATAAAAACTTGAGATAAGCAAGGTTAAAAAAAGCATTTATAACTTTTCATTTGAATATTTTTACTGTGAAATAAGCTGTCAACTCTCTACCAACTGTTTTCTTTGCTCAGCAGAACTTGCACAAAACAAAAAAGATACAGCTCGGTGACGTATCCCTTAGTGGGCCCGTAGGTAATCACCACTCAGAGGAAAAAAATGGAACCCTGTTAACATTCTGGAAGCTGCTCTGTGTCCCCATCCAGGCACCGCCCTTTCCTCCTCCCAGAGGTAGCCATGATCTTGACTCCCAGGATAATCACTTTTCTGCTTTTCTTTCCCATCAAAGCATTGCAGCTTAGTTTTGCACATTTTGAACTTCATACTAACAGATTAATACAGTATATACTCCTCTGTGTATGGCTTCTATTGCCAGTGTTGTGTTTGTGAAACTCACCGGTGTTGCTCTGTAGCTATAAGTTGTTTATTTTCATCGCTGCACAGAATTCCATCCTGTGAGTGAACACACTGCTGTTTATATGTTTACTGTAAAAGGATACTTAAGTTTATACTCTGGGGCCTTTGGAAACAAAGTTGCTGTAATCATTCTTGCACATATCTCTTGGAGTAATATATTTATTAGATAAAAAGTCAACAGTGAAATGTTTTGACCATGTTGTAATGTATTTTTAGTTTTAGTAGTTAATGTCAAAGAATTTTCCAAAATAGTTGTACCAGTCTGTGGTCTTCCCAAGCAATGAATGAGAGTTCCTATTGTTTCACATCCTTGCCAGTATTTGATATGGTTTCTGTTCTTTTCCCCTGTCATTCTAATGGATGTGCAGTGATACATCGTCTTATTTTGCAATCTCTAATTACGTATGTTGTTAGTAAGCCTTTCATATGTTTATTTGCTATGTATCTTCTTTGGTGAGTTGTTGATTTAGATCTTTTGCCAACTGTTTAATTGGGTTGTTTGGTTTTTTATTGAGTTTAGGAGTTCTTTGTATAGTTTTAAACACATGTTCTTTTCATACTAATTTTTTTCTCCCCCAGTCTCTGGTTTATTTTTCATTCTCTTGAACTCTCAAATTTTTAATATTTTTTTATTTTTTAATAAACATATAATGTATATTAGCCCCAGGGGTACAGGTCTGTGAATCACCAGGTTTGTCCACTTCACAGCACTTACCATAGCATATACCCTCCCCAATGTCCATAACCCCACCACCCTCTCCCTACCCTCCTTCCCCCCAGCAACCCTCAGTTTGTTTTGTGCGATTAAGAGTCTCTTATGGTTTGTCTCCCTCCAAATCCCATCTTGTTTGATTTATTCTTTTCCTACTCCCCAACCCCCCCACTAGCTCTCCACGTCCTCATATCAGGGAGATCATATGATAGTTGTCTTTCTCCGATTGACTTATTTCACTAAGCATAATACTCTAGTTCCATCTACGTCGTCACAAATGGCAAGATTTCATTTCCTTTGATGGCTGCATAGTATTCCATTGTATATATATACCACCTCTTCTTTATCCATTCATCTGTGGATGGACATCTAGGTTCTTTCCATAGTTTGGCTATTGTGGACATTGCTGCTATAATCATTTGGGTGCATGTGCCCCTTTGGATCACTACGTTTGTATCTTTAGGGTAAATACCCAGTAGTGTGATTGCTGGGTCATAGGGCAGCTCTATTTTCAACTTTTTTGAGGAACCTCTGTTCTGTTTTCCAGAGTGGTTGCACCAGCTTGCTTTCCCACCAACAGTGTAGGACGGTTCCCTTTCTCCACATCCTCGCCAGCATCTGTCATTTCCTGACTTGTTCATTTTAGCCATTCTGACTGGTGTGAGGTGGTATCTCATTGTGGTTTTGATTTATATTTCCTGATGCCGAGTGATGTGGAGCACTTTTTCATGTGTCTTTTGGCCATCTGGATGTCTCCTTTGCAGAAATGTCTGTTCACGTCCTCTGCTCATTTCTTGATTGCATTATTTTTTCTTTGGGGGTTGAGTTTGCTAAGCTCTTTATAGATTTTTGGATACTAGCCCTTTATCTGATATGTAGTTTGTCCTCTGCCCTTTTTTTTTTTTTTTTAAGATTTTATTTATTTATTTGACAGACAGAGATCACAAGTAGTCAGAGAGGCAGGCAGAGATAAAGGAGGAAGCAGGCCCCATGCAGAGCAAAGAGCCCGATGCAGGGCTCGATCCCAGGACCCTGAGATCATGACCTGAGCCGAAGGCAGAGGCTTCAACCCACTGAGCCACCCAGGTGCCCCTGTCCTCTGCCCATTTCTTGATTGGATTATTTGTTTTTTGGAGGTTGAGTTTGCTAAGCTCTTTATAGATTTTTGGATACTAGCCCTTTATCCGATATGTCATTTGCAAATATCTTCTCCCATTCTGTCAGTCGTTTTTGGTTTTGTTAACTGTTTCCTTTGCTGTGCAAAAGCTTTTGATCTTGATGAAGTCCCAATAGTTCATTTTTGCCCGTCTTTCCCTTGCCTTTGGTGATGTTCCTAGGAAAAAGTTGCTGCAGCTGAGGTCGAAGAGGTTGCTGCCTGTGTTCTCCTCAAGGATTTTGATGGATTCCTTTCTCACATTGAGAACCTTCATCCATTTTGAGTCTATTTTCGTGTGTGGTATAAGGAAATAAGGTCCAGTTTCATTTTTCTGCGTGTGGCTGTCCAATTTTCCCAACGCCATTTGTTGAAGAGGCTGTCTTTTTTCCATTGGACATTCTTTCCTGCTTTGTCAAAGATTAGTTGACCATAGAGTTGAAGGTCTATTTCTGGGTTCACTATTCTGTTCCATTGATCTATATGTCTGTTTTTGTGCCAGTACCCTACTGTCTTGATGATGACAGCTTTGTAATAGAGCTTGAAGTCTGGAGTTGTGATTCCACCAACATTGGCTTTCTTTTTCAATATTCCTTTGGCTATTCGAGGTCTTTTCTGATTCCATATACATTTTAGGATTATTTGTTCCATTTCTTTGAAAAAAATGGGTGGGATTTTGATAGGCATTGCATTAAATGTGTAGATTGCTTTACGTAGCAGAGATTTTCACAATATTTGTTCTTCCAATCCATGAGCATGGAATGCTTTCCCATTTCTTCGTGTCTTCCTCAATTTCTTTCATGAGTACTTTATAGTTTTCTGAGTATAGATTCTTTGCCTCTTTGGTTAGGTTTATTCCTAGGCATCTTATGGTTTTGGGTGCAATTGTAGATGGGATTGACTCCTTAATTTCTCTTTCTTCTGTCTTGTTGTTGGTGTAAAGAAATGCAACTGATTTCTGTGCATTGATTTTATATCCTGACACTTTACTGAATTCCTGTAAAGCTCTAGAAGTTTTGGAGTGGAGCCTTTTGGGTTTTCCACATATAGAATCATATCATTTGCAAAGAGTGATAGTTTGACTTCTTCTTTGCTGATTTGGATGCCTTTAATTTCTTTTTGTTGTCTGATTGCTAAGGCTAGGACTTCTAGTACTATATTGAATAGCAGTGGTAATAATGGACATCCCTACTGTGTTCCTGCCTTTAGTAGAAAAGCTCTCAGTTTTTCTCCATTGAGAATGATATTTGCGGTGGGTTTTTCATAGATGGCTTTGAAAACATTGAGGTATGTGCCCTCTATCCCTACACTTTGAAGAGTGTTGATCAGGAGGGGATGCTGTGCTTTGTCAAATGCTTTTTCAGCATATGGTTCTTGTTCTTTCTTTTATTAATGTATTGTATATCATTAATCATTGATTGATTTGTGAATGTTGAACCAACCTTGCAGCCCTGGAATAAATCCCACTTGGTCGTGGTGAATAATCCTTTTAATGTACTGCTGGATCCTGTTGGCTAGTATTTTGGTGAGAATTTTTGCATCTGTGTTCAACAAGAATATTGGTCTGTAATTCTCTTTTTTGATGGGATCCTTGTCTGGTTTTGGGATCAAGGTGATGCTGGTCTCATAAAATGAGTTTGGCAGTTTTCCTTCCATTTCTATTTTTTGGAACAGTTTTAGGAGACTAGGAATTAATTCCTCTTTAAATGTTTGGTAGAATTCCCCTGGGAAGCCGTCTGGCCCTGGGCTTTGGTTGGTTTGGATATTTTTGATGACTGTTTCAAACTCCTTACTGGTTATGGGTTTGTTTAGGTTTTCTATTTCTTCCTAGTTTAATTGTGGTAGTTTATATGTCTCTAGGAAAGCATCCATTTCTTCCAGATTGTCAAATTTGTTGGCATAGAGTTGCTTATAATATGTTCTTATAATTGTTTGTATTTCTTTGGTGTTGGTTGTGATCTCTCCTCTTTCATTCATGATTTTATTTATTTGGGTCCTTTCTCTTTTCTTTTTGATAAGTCTGGCCAGGGGCTTATCAATCTTATTAATTCTTTCCTCCTAGTTTCGTTGATTTGTTCTATTGTTTTTTGGTATCTATTTCATTGACTTCTGCTTTGATCTTTATTATTTCTCTTCTCCTGCTGGGTTTAGGCTTTCTTTGTTGTTTTTTCTTGAGCTCCTTTAGATGTAGGGTTAGGTTGTGTATTTGAGACCTTTCTTGTTTCTTGAGAAAGGCTTCTATCACTACATATTTTCCTCTCAGGACTGCCTTTGCTGTGTCCTACAGATTTTTAATCGTTGTGTTTTCATTATCATTTGTTTCCACGCATTTCTTCAAATCTTCTTTAATTTCCTGGGTGACCCATTCATTTTTTAGAAGGATACTCTTTAGTCTCCAAGTATTTGAGTTCTCTCCAAATTTCCTCTTGAGATTGAGTTCTAGCTTCAGAGCATTTTGGTCTGAAAATATGCAGGGAATGATCCCAATCTTTTGATATTGGTTGAGACCTGACTTATGACCCATAGAATATGTGATCCTTTCTGGAGAACATTCTGGAGAACATTCCATGGGCACTAGAGAAGAATGTGTATTCTGTTGCTTTGGGATGGAATGTTCTGAATATATCTGTGCTTTTGCTTGGATGATCTGTCCATTTCAGTGAGGGGAATGTGAAAGTCCCCTACTATTATTGTATTATTGTCAATGTGTTTCTTTGATTTTGTTATTAATTGGTTTCTATAGTTGGCTGCTCCCATGTTAGGGGCATAGATATTTAAAATTGTTAGGTCTTCTTGTTGGACAGACCCTTTGAGTATGATATAGTGTCCTTCCTCATCTCTTATTATAGTCTTTAGCTTAAAATATAATTGATCTGATATAAGGATTGCCACCCCAGCTTTCTTTTGATGTCCATTTGCATGGTAAATTGTTTTCCACCCCTCACTTTAAATCTGGAGGTGTCTTTGGGTCTAAAATGAGTTTCTTGTAGACAGCACATTGATGGGTTTTGTTTTTTTTTTTATCCATTCTGATACCCTGTGTCTTTTGATTGGGGCATTTAACCCATTTACATTCATGGTAACTATTGAAAGATATGAATTTAGTGCCATTGTATTACCTGTAAGGTGACTGTTACTGTATATTGTCTCTGTTCCTTTCTGATCTACTACTTTCAGGGTCTCTCTTTGCTTAGAGGACCGAGCTGGTTTGGTGTTTGCACATTCTTTCAGTTTTTGTTTGTCCTGGAAGCTTTTTATCTCTCCTTCTAGTTTCAATGATAGCCTAGCTGGATATAGTATTCTTTTTTTTTTTTTTTAAAGATTTTATTTATTTATTTGACAGAGAGAGATCACAAGTAGGCAGAGAGGCAGAAAGAGAGAGAGGGGAGGAAGCAGGCTCCCTGCTGAGCAGAGAGCCCGATGTGGGACTCGATCCCAGGACCCTGAGATCATGACCTGAGCCGAAGGCAGCGGCTTAACCCACTGAGCCACCCAGGCGCCCCTGGATATAGTATTCTTGGCTGCATGTTTTTCTTGTTTAGTGCTCTGAATATATCATGCCAGTTCTTTCTGGCCTGCCAAGTGTCTGTGGATAAGTCTGCTGCCAACCAAATATTTTTACCATTGTACATTACAGACTTCTTGTCCTGTGCTGCTTTCAGGATTTTCTCTTTGTCGCTAAGACTTGTAAATTTTACTATTAGATGACGGTGTGTGGACCTAGTCTTATTGATTTTGAGGGGGATTCTCTGCATCTCCTGGATTTTGATGATTGTTCCCTTTGCTATAATTGGGAGGTTCTCTACAATAATCCTCTCCAATATACCTTCTGCTCCCCTCTCTCTTTCTTCTTCTTCTGGAATCCCAATTATTCTAATATTGTTTCATCTTCTGGTATCACTTATCTCGAATTCTCCCCTTGTGGTCCAGTAGTTGTTTGTCTCTCTTTTCCTCAGCTTCTTTATTCTCTGTCTTTTGGACAGAATTAGTGCCTATATCACTAATGGATTAGATTTAGTGTTTTGGATTAGAATTAGTGTCTATATCACTAATTCTTTCTTCTGCCTCATTTATTGTAGCAGTAAGAGCCTTCAACTTTTATTGCACCTAATTAATGCCTTTTTTTATTTCAACTTGGTTAGATTGTAGTTCTTTTATTTCTCCAGAAAAGGCTTTTATTTCTCCAAACAGGGTTTCTCTAATATCTTCCATGTCTTTTTTGAGCCGGCTAGCACCTTGAGAATCATCATTCTGAACTCTAGATCTGTCATATTACCAATGTCTGTATTGATTAGGTCCCTAGCCTTTGGTACTGCCTCTTGTTCTTTTTTTTTGTGGTAAGTTTTTCCGCCTTGTCATTTTGTCCAGATAAGAATATATGAAGGAGCAAATGAAATACTAAAAGGTTGGCAAAGACCCCAGAAAAATGTGCTTTAACCAAATCCGAAGAGACCCAAATTATGGGGGGAGAGAAGGGGGTAAAAAGAAGTTCAGAAAAAAATAATAAGGAAAGAAAACAAGTAAAGAAAAAATATAAAAAATTAAAAATATATATATATACATTAGACTGGTGACTAGAACAGATTCATCCACTTAATTTGGGGAGTATTTTGGTCTCTTAGAAGAAACTACCTCCCCCAATTAAAAAAAATTATTTATTTATTTGACAGACAAACATCACAAGAAGGCAGAGAGACAGGTAGAGAGAGAGGGTGAAGCAGGCTCCCTGCTGAGCAGAGAGCCTGATGCGGGGCTTGATCCCAGGACCCTGGGTTAAAAGCAGAGGCTTTAACCCACTGAGCCACCCATGGACCCCTACCTCCCAAAATTTTAAAGAATGAAAAACATATATAAGGGTAAATATAATGAAGGGATGGAATATGACTACAAAGATGAAAAAATTTTTTTTAATTTCTAAAAAAGGAGTTGATAAGATTAGTTGGTTGGGAGAATAAATCAAAAGAAAGTGGATAGAATTTGCTCAGGTTGGAGACTAGAACAAGCCCAGTGCTAGATTTAAGGTGTATTTTGATCTATTAGAAGAAGTTGGGGCACCTGGGTGGCTCAGTGGTTTAAGCCTCTGCCTTCGGCTCAGGTCATGGTCTCAGGGTCCTGGGATCGAGTCCCGCATCGGGTTCTCTGCTCTGCGGGGAGCCTGCTTCCCCCTCTCTCTCTGCCTTCTGTTCTGCCTACTTGTGTCAAATAAACAAATAAAGTGTGAAAATTAAAAAAAAAAAAACGAAGCTATACCCCAAAATTTTTTAGAAGAAATAAACTCCATGTGTATACAAAAAATAAAATTAGATACAATGAAGGATAAAATATGAGTATAATAATAAAGTTTCAATAAAGATTTTTTTTAATGAGAGGTATTGTTAAGATAAACTAGTTAGAAAACATTTAAAGTGGAAAGGGTAAAAGTTAAAATTTAGCAGAAGAAAATAATAAAATTAAAAAAAATATTTAACTTTGCAAGACTAAAGAGTCATGGGGAGAAAGCCATGAATTCCATGCTTTGCTTTCTCCTCCTCTGGAATTCCGCTGTTCTCCTTGGTACGTGAACTTGATCTTGGCTGGATTTCTTGTTGATCTTCTGGGGGAGGGGCCTATTGTAGTGATTCTCAAGTGTCTTTTCCTGAGACAGAATTGCACTGCCCTTACCAGGGGCCAGGCTAAGTAATCCGCTCGGGTTCACTTTCGGGAGCTTTTGTTTCCTGAATGGTTTCTGTAGAGTTCCGGAGGATGGGAATGAAAATGGCGGCCTCC
The DNA here is from genome assembly GCA_003697995.1 of Taxidea taxus jeffersonii. Lineage (NCBI taxonomy): Eukaryota > Metazoa > Chordata > Mammalia > Carnivora > Mustelidae > Taxidea > Taxidea taxus. The sequence goes on from RCUC01148211.1 coordinate 29,967, forward strand.
CAATCTTTGGCCCGGAGGGGCCAACAGCTCAGGACCCCACTCCTTAGTGCACCCTCAGAGAAAGTGCTCAATCACTCCCATTTCTTGCCCTCCAGCTGTGCTCTGAGCTCGCCCAGATTGTGACCAAGCGTCTCTGTCTCTGGCACACAGCTCTGCCTGGAGTCTCCAAACCCTGCAGATCCCTGAGCTCTTCCAGGGTTCTCCCTGGATCTTGTGGGGTCCCCACAGGTCAGTGGCCTGTGCCACGGATTACAGTTCAAGGTAACACTGAGTTGAGAGCTCAGTCCTTGGCTCCGTCTCTGTAGCCAGCTTCCCTGCTCTAATACCTGTGAGCTCTGTGACACTCAGACAGTCCCAATTTTTCTGTGACCTTGTGGGACCTGAGGCCACACTGTCTCCATGTGGGCTTCACCCCAGTTTAGCCTCTGGAGCGATGTCCCTCAGTGGAGCAGACTTTTAAATGTTCTGATTTTGTGCTCCGTTGCTCTGCTGCTTGCTGTGAGCCAGCCCCTTCCCTGACAGTCTATCTTCCTGTTGCTTTGGATTCACTTCTCCGCTGGTCCTACCTTTCAGAAAGTGGTTGATTTTCTATTTCTAGAATTGTTGCTCTTCTTGTCTTTGATCTCCTTTTGGATTTGTAGGTGTTCAGAATGGTTTGATAAGCTATTTAACTGATCTCCTTCTACCTGATGTCGTCTCAGCCTGCTACTTCTCTGCCATCTTCCAAATTTTTATTTTCACCAGGAATATATGGCTCTTGAACTCTCAATTTTTTATGGTTTTTCTTTTAGGATTTGGTGTGTTCTTCATTAGATCTATTCATATATATTTGATAATTTTGATGTTATTACAAGCAATATTACTGCAAATTTGATTGTTGATATACAGAAATACCATTACATTTTAGATGTTTATTTCAAGTATTGTTTCTAATAACTTATCTGTAGATTCTTTTGTTTATGCTAGCTTTATTTGTTTTGGGTATCATTGTATACCAGCTTCATAAAAATGTTTTGAGGTTTTCACTTTTGCTCTCCTATTTTCTGGAACAATACATGCGGCATTTTTATTATCTGGTCTTTGAATATTTGGTAGAATTTCCTAGGAGATTATCAGTCCTGGGACTTTTAATGTGGGATAATTATTTAGCAATTTTTCAATTTTCTTTGTGGAAATTGGTTTGTTTAGATTTTCTGTCTTTGCTGGGGTAAATTTTTGCAAATTGTATTTCCCTATTAAATTATTTACTTCATCTGATCTTGATATTCAAATTACATAGTTTTGCAAAGTAATGCCTTATTATTTTGAAAATTTCATCTCTTTTAATGTTTATTACTCCCTTATCATTTCTTATTTTATATTTTTTCCTTTTTTTCTCTTAAATAAATTTCTATTATAGAAGCTGGTAGTTTCTCTATGTTAGTAATTTTTTTCCTCAATGAAAAAGCATTTTGGTTTATTCACTAGTTATGTTATCTTTCTATTTTCTACCACAGTTATTCTTTTATTATTTTTTCTATCCTTTTTCAGTTTATACATTTTCTAGTTTTTTTTTAATATTTCTTTTTTTTTTTAAGATTTTATTCATTTATTTGACAGACAGAGATCACAAGTATGCAGAGAGGCAGGCAGAGAGAGAGAGAGGAAGAAGCAGGCTGTCCGCAGAGCAGAGAGCCTGATGCAGGGCTCG
>RCUC01148212.1:0-28779 GCA_003697995.1 Taxidea taxus jeffersonii
CACACACACACACACACACACACACACACACCCCTGCTCACCTGTGCTCCATGAGGATGAGCGGAATGGGGCACCTGCAGCCCAGGGGAGGGGAAGGAGCTGTGGGCGTGACCCTGCCACATAGTACGTTTCTCATCTGTTAAGTGGGTGCAGGAGCCTCTCACAGTCTGGAGACGAAATGGAAGGCTACCAAGGGAAGCAGCAGAGAGCAAAGCTCTCCCTTCTCTCCTTCCCCCTCCCCACCTCCTTTCTGTGTGTCCCTGGTTTTCTGCCCCCCCGCCCAAGCCATTTGGCCTGCTGTCTGTGTGTCCCCTTAAACTCTCGGTTTGCCCTTTTAATTCCTCTTAACCACGTTTCTTCGAAAATAACCCATGCCCGGACATGTGTGTATCTCTCCGTGTGTGTGGCTCTCTTCCTCAGTCCGTAAGCCTGCGTGAATTGTTGGCCTCACCCTCACAGCCCCCCTGGAGAGTTTGCTCATTGTGATGGCCCTTCTTCAACCGAGGTGAGGAAACTGAGTCAGGCCAGGCCCGCTGCAGGTCAGGGACGGCACAGCCAAGGGCTCGGACCCACTGGGCATCCTCCGCTGTGCATAGGGACCCTTCTAAACTGGGGGGACTGGGGCCTGTGCCTGCAGAGGCAGACCTGTGGAGGTCAATGTGCCTCAGGCCACCGCATTCCCTCTGTGACTTTGTCAGAGACACACGGGCCTTGGCAAGGAGGCAGAGCCGGCATCCAGGCAGGGAGCCCCGCATCTCAGGGACTCCTCCCAGGGTTTGAACAGACGTCCTTACAATCCCAGGGCAGCTGCCAGGCTTCCTCTCAGGGGTGATGGGGGGCTTTCCACCTCCCCGCTGTTGACTGAGCGACACACTTTAATGTTCTAGAATACCGTGGGAGCGCCGTGTTTCCATTTCCTTCCCGTGTGGCGGTGCCCGGCCCTCCTCTGAAGGTTGGGAGGAGGGCAGGGCTTAGCCCTTTGTGTCTTGGAGCTGCAAGTTGGTAACTCAGCAGAGTGTCTCTCCCCCAGGGGGTGGAGTGGCTGCAGATGGCCCCTTCCACGGTCCGGGTCACCCAGCAGGAAAACCCCTCTCTATCCCTGTCCTCCTCTCACCAGCCCTGCCCTGTCCTTGCGCAGGCAGGAAGGGAGGTTGAGGCCTTTGGCTTTCTCTGTGTTTGTTTCTGGGCCTATCGTGAGTGTTTCTTTCTTTATAGAACTGAGACTTTGTCAACAAAAGACAGGCGGGGCACCCCTCCCCCCAAAAGGCCCCCTCCCCCGCTTTTTGCCCAAAGCAGGTGCAACCAGTGACTTCCTATGGGAAGAAAAAGTATTTTCCTGGCTGCTTCTTGCCCTCAGTAGTGTGCAAAACCCCTGTGATGTGTTTGTTCCCTGCCGCTGTAGTTTCCTTCAGGATAAAAGCCGACTTCTTCTCCCAGGCACGTTGTCCCATGCACTTGGGTTAGAGGCGGCTGTCTGATGGGCTGTGGGGGGAGGAGGGAGTGCATTCCCCTCTCCAGGGTCCCGTCCCTGTCTGCAGGCATGATGAGCAATTCCCCAGACACTGTGACTTGTAGGACATTTTACAGCATTTGGAATTTTCCAGTTCAGTCACTTTGTAGTGGCCTGTCGCCCTGCACACTCCTCAGAGGGTCTCTCAGCAGAGGTCAGTAAGGTGCCCCTCTGCAGAGCCTCAGCACCCACCCCTGTCCCCACGGCCTTGAGCACACAGTGTAGACTTGGCCATCCACTTGGCTGAATCCTGACGGGGGACAGTGGCCTATTGGTACGTCCCAGCCCCATGCACAATGCCTGGCATGCAGTCTCCCATCAGTGAGTGTTTCATAAACAGACGAGTGTGGGCCGGATGACAGAAGGGGCTGCGAGCTGCATGGCTTCTCTTCAGCCATGATAAATGGACCGTTGTCTACCTGGAAGGCCTCCGGTGACACACACAGGGAGAACGGGCCTTGAGCTCGATGGCTCACATGGTGTGCATATCCGCTGGAGGCTCAGGTGCTGGGGGCAGCTGGGCAGGAGGCCTGCCAGGACCCAAGTGATCCTCACTGAGGTGACATTCGGGGCTGAGGGGGCTGAGGGGCCTCTAACAGCCCCTAGCTCCGTCGCCCTCATGTCCCCCTTGTTGTAGGCTCTGAACAAGCATAACCCCACACCCACGCCCCATCATGGCTGCTCCATGGGCTCCAATCCAAGGCTGACCCTGGCACCCCTAGATTTCCGGTGCAAGAGTGGTTGCAGCTATGGAAAAGGCACAGGCATTTTGGAGGAGCCGGCAGTCAGTTGAGTCTGGGAAGAGTTTACAATAGTGTGATGCTAGGGGGAGAGGTGGCTCTGGTCCCACACGACTTGTTCCCTGGAGGGACGGTGTCTCTACATTTTGAGAGGGAAAATATGAAAATCTGCCAGGAAGAGGACAGTCTACACACTGGAGAGTCTAGAAATAGAAGAAATTAGGATACTTAAGCAGAGGAATGTAGAGGCTCACTGGGACGTAACGAGTTCCTGTCCTGAGCAGAGACTACGTCCAGAGGACAGGATAGGGACCAGTGTGTGGGCCCACTACTCTAGAAATGCTTGTCTTCATGCATAGAAAAGAATCTTCCATGAGGCAGAGGTGGAGTGCTGGCATGACAATGTGGGGAAGCACTATGTGGCACTCACGTGCTCGCCTAGCAAGGCAAGGCCACGTCATCTTACACTGTCTTAGCCACTCTTATAGGGACTGTGGGCTACTCTTCATAGGGCAGGAGCATGCCAAATGTGACTGGCTTGCCCAAGGCCCTATCTGAGGAAAGCCTTTGTGGAACTTGTAGTAGTTCCTGAGGCCTCTCAAGGCTTAGAGATGGTGGTCTCTGGCCCACGTGCTCTCATGGCCTTCCTGGCACACACGCACAGGTCTCTCCCTCTTCTACAAGGAATATGGGAATCACCCTAATGGCCTCGTTTTGATTTAATCACCTCTTTAAAGACCCTCTCTCCAAACACAGTCACATTCTGAGGTACGGGGATTAGGACTTCAAGGTACAAATTTGGGGGGTAGTCAGTGTGTGCAGAATTTAGTCCATAACAAAAGGAAGCTGAGTTTCTGTTCATACACAGTTTTCTTGGCCATAAGGAATTTGAGAGCAAGTAAGATTCAGTGCTTTAAAGACTCTTAGTATTTAATTGGAGCAGACGTCTTATGTCCCCAACACCAGAGAATGGCCCTTGTCTGGATAGCTTATGGCATAGGCATCCAATCTATGGGAAATTCTCCCTTGCAACTTTACTTTTCATGATTCCCCCCCTAATTCCTATGCCAGGGGCCAAAGACAAAGCTGGGTGAAAGTGTCACTTCTAGATTCCTCTCCAGCAGGTGTCATGCCCATCACAGATATAGTCCTAGCCTAGAAAGATGATCCATCCTGGAAGGTAGTGTTTCAACTGTTAGCTACATGGGCGTTGAAGGCCATTGTGCCACACCAACCACGTGCAGAAGTACACTCAGCCACAGAAATATTTCCAGGTCATCCAGTCCTCAGCCAGCTGGTCCCAAGGTCAGCATGAAGATAATTACAGTGACCCAGCAATGGCTCAGTCCTTGTTGTGTTTCAGCTACTCTGCACAGACCTCACAAAGGTCAGCATCTCATTTAACCTCACCTGTATGATATCTGCATGAAGTAGACGCTAGTCCTGCCTGCATGGTACCAGCAAGGACACAGGGTCTGCCACGATGAAGAGCGGTCCCAGGGCCACACCAGTAAATGGCAGAAGTTGGCTTGCAGAGACATCTTCCTGGCAGGAAGTTCTCCCTCATGGGCGCTGAATAGGATCAGAGGGAAATGTGGCATTGTGTTTGAGTGGGAGATGTAGGCTTGAACCCCAGCTCCCCACCCGGCTCCCCTCATGGCAGGAGATGCCCTGGGGCTCAGGTGATGGCAAGTCCGGGTGTATCATTACCATGGTGCTACCTTCCTCTCTTGTGATGTAGATTCTCAAGTGGGTAGAAGGTTTGAAACGGCGGGGGGGTGGGGGTCACGCTCATTTACTCACCATTGATAGAGAAGGCATATGTTTGCTAGGGAGAACGAAAACCCCCAGATTAAAAACAATTCTAGGGGCCCCTAGGGGGCACAGTCAGTTAAGCGTCTGACTCTTGGTTTCAGTCAGGTTATGATCTCAGGGTCGTGAGATCCAGCCCGGCGTCCAGCTCTGTGCTCGGCACAGAGTCCACTAAAGTCTCACTCTCCCCCTTTGACCCTCCCCATGTTCACGGCGCGCTCTCTCTGTCTAAAATAAATAAATCTTTTAAAAAAATTCTAAAAATCTTCTTGGAAGAAGAACATATCCCCCCTCCATTCTGCACCGCAGAATCCCCTGATTGTCACAGAGCAAATTCTCTGTGCTCCCAAGTCCATGGAGCTATTTCTCAACAGCCCGTCCCACTTCTCGTGGAGGTGACATCTGGCAGAGTCAGGACAGAATCTGTTCACCTGCGTATGTGCCCTTTGTCGGGGAAATGGAGCACACCTGGCAGACTCGTCCTGAGAAACACCAACCTGCTGCTCTCTGGGCAGGGTGACCATGTCCCGGGACTGGATGTCATTTGGGTTGCCTGAGCCAAAAATGCAGAAGCTGGACTACTCTGGAACCCATTCATATTTTTTATTATTTTTGTGGCTCTACCCAGTTTGCAAAAATCTGTGTATCTGCTTATCCAGTGTGTAATGGGGCTTCAGGAGTCTTGACAGGAAGAAAGGATAAAACAAGTGGGACCGTGTAAGTCTCTTTCAGACCTAGTCTAACTCAGCCTGCTTTAGAGGCAACACTTTAAATAGTAATTCTGTTATTGAGTCTTCAAATGTTCCACATAGGGACGCCTGGGTGGCTCAGTCCGTTGGTTAAGCATCTGCCTTTACCTCAGGTCATGATCCTGGAGTCCGAGGATCAAGTCCTGAGTCGGGCTCCCTGCTCATCGGGGACCCTTCTTCTCCTCTGTCTCTGCCCCAACCTCGTGCTCTCTCTCTCAAATAAATAAATAAGGTCTTTAAAACAAACAAACAAATGTTCCAGATACAAAGTACATCTGCTTGGTTAGCAAATCATCAGAAGTAGTACAAAATTAAAGAATACATTTGCACACATTCCCCTTGAAAGAAACAACCACGTCTAAGTTTTGTTTAGATCCTAAAAATGGAAAAGTGAATACAAAATGTATTATGGTGCAGAACAGGCTTTTTGCTTTTTTTTTTTTTTTTTTTTTTTTTTTTTTTTTTTAATGTTGGGGGAAGTGGAAATGCTGGGAGATTGCTTATTTGGGACATTTCCTTCTTCCGCGAGGAGGCAAAGCTGCAGATCTGCATTGTGTTCAGAGGAAGTCTTATTCCTTCGTCAAAATAAACATTCATGTGAACTCGGAGTGTCCCATCCCATTGCCAAGCCTAGGAAAACAGTTGGTGCCACAAACAGACTTCCTTGGGTGGAGATAACAGGGCGGAGGACATGGAGAGTTTGCAGAGAAAGGAAGTGGGAGCTATTTTCATGGTTTTACATCCACAGTTTGTTATGGGTCCTTTCCTCCCTGACACTTCCACCCACAGGAGCAAGCTTATTTGAAGATTCGATTCTCATGTATTTTTAGTTGTTGTCCAAGTGTGACATTTATGGAGGCCCCTGTGATAACCTCACAATGAAAAGTGAGCTTGCCGCTTTCCTCCACATTCACGTTGTGATTGACACAAAGGAAAGGGAAGCTGGGCTTTATGTGGTAGCCTCACAGGGCTTAAAGATTCACTGTTTAAGAGTGTGGTTCTCGTCCTCATACTTTGTCCCTCTCGTCACTTTGGTTTTGGCCATCAATCATGGTAACCAATGGTCTGTGTGTTTCTTGTTATAAAGAGAACCTGGCAAAAAGTGATTTTATTGTTTTTCTTACTTTTGTGTGTTGCTTCTTTGCATCTGAATATTTTTAGGACTCTTTCCAATCACCCTGATATTCAACAATCAGAACAGTGGGTTTTAGAAATTTATCATGTAAAAGGCCCTAATTCCTCTCTTGGAAGCATCATCGGGCCTTTGGAACCGAGCACCAAGGACAGAGCCAAGGGCAGCCCCACTAGGTCTTGAACTTTCGTCCCAGCCTTCTCTGGTCTGGCTGTGTTGTACTTGATTGCCCTTCTGTTTAGAAACATTTGATTTATTTCTCAGCCAACTTCACACAGTTTGAGTCTGTGAAGCTGTACTTGCCTGTATCAAAGGACGCAATCAACAGGGTGACCAGGAAACCTACAATGGGAGAAAATAGTTGCCAATTATATATCTGATAAAGTGTTAATATTCAGAATACATAAAGAAGGCACATAAAGCAATAATAAGAATTAACTCAAAAATAAGCAAAAGACTTGAATAGACATTTCTAGAAAGAAAATATGCAGAGGGCCAGTAAGCCCAAGAAAGGTGCTCAGCATCACTAATGATGAGGGAATTACAAACCAAAACGAAGATGAGACTAGCCCTCACACCCCATTAGGATGGCGACTATCAAAACAAAAAACAAACAAACAAACAAAAAGACAAAAACAAACAACAAAAAAAACCCAAAACAGAAAATAACAGCTGTGGTCCAGGCCGTGGGGAAATTAGAACCCTTGTGCACTATTGGTGGGAATGTGAAATGGTGCAGCTGCTCTGAAAACCAGTATGGCAATTCTTGAAAAAATTAAAAATAGAATTACTGCACGATCCAGCACTTCCACTTTGGGGTATAAACCAAAAAAATCAAAAACAGAGTCTCAAGATATTTTCACCCCCAAGCTGTTGGCAGCATTATTCACAACAGCTAAGAGGCAGAAGCAACCTGAGCTCCCATAGATGGATATAAGGATAGCAAATGCGGTAGACCCATATATCATTTGGCCTTAAAAAGAAAGATGTTCTGACACCTGCTGTGACATGGGTGACCCTTGACATTGTGCTAAGTGATAGAAGCCCATCCCAAAAAGACAAATACAGTGTGAGTCCGCCTACATGAGATCCCTAGAGTCATCAGAATCATAGAGCCACAAAGCACTGCTGGCTGCCAGGGGCTGGGGGACAGAGAACGGGGAGCTCCTCTGTGAGCACTGACTTTCCATTTTGCAAGACGAAGAGTTCTAGAGGTTGGTTATACACTTGGAATGTGCCTAACACTACTAAACCGCATACTCAGAATTTCTTTTCCTCTGAAACTAATAATACACTACTTATTAATTAATCAAATTTAAATAAAAATTTTATTTTTATATTTCATATATTTTATGCAATTAAATTAATTAAAGATAATAGTGATTCACCCCTTAAAAATAAATGATTGTTGATAAGTGATTTTACCATTTCCTTTAAAAGGCAAAATCTTTAATGAAATATTTTAAAAAAATTATTTACTTGAGAGAGAGTGAGAGAGAGCACAAGCAGAGTGAGGGGCAGAAGGAGAAATAGATTCCCTACTGAGCAGGGAGCCCAATGCGGGACTCCATCCCAAGATCCTGAGATCATGACCTGAGCCGAAGGCAGACACTTCACCGACTGAGCCACCCAGGTGCTCTACTGAGTCAAAAATTTTGAGTGACAGTTCACCGATCCTGAGACACTTTCTGTGGGTAGATTTACTTACCAGTGAAATAACTTACACTGTAGATTCTTTACCTACCACTCGATGTACTTTCTCCCTCCTGCACATCACACCATTTGGACAACATTGTCCTGTCCCTCTCTGGTCTACTCAGGCTAGAGTTACAAAGGGATCTGGAGTTTTCTCTCTTTTTTTTTCCCCCCATACTACCCTATTTACTATTTACTTTGTCTCACATGTAAAAGTCACCAAAAAAGGACTCCAGCGAGAAATCTGAAAGCATGGAGTGTGTCTTTGCTGAGGAAAAGAGACTTCGTGTATTTAAATGAGATCTGGTCACTTGGAGGTTGTATGGTCTTTCTCATCCATTTGCCACCTGTATAACTTTGGACAAGTCCCCTGAAAGGACTTGCCAGTCAACTTTCCTGGGTCCTGTTTCCTCAAAAGTAGGAAAAGGATAACACCCATAGCTGTCTACTTAACCAAGGTGGTTTGGGAAGGCTAGTGTATTAACAGAACTTGTAGCAGAGCTTGCAAAATTAGCACGAATTTTCAAATATGTGAAGCCCTTCATAGATAAATAGTCTTGTTAAGTGAACAGCCTTACCCTGGGAATAACTTGGGAAATACTGAAATAATGACTATCAGCATCTGCCTGTTTAGGTTGGGGGGGGGGCACATGGGTTGTTGACTGCAAAGGCCTTAGTGCCAACAGATAATTGACCTATATTTGAGTTACAAAATCTTACTTTTTCCCCTTATGAACTTTACTTACTTTCCAGTTTCCATATTAACATAGAGAGGCTTAAGACACAGTTTCTAATTTTAGAGGTGAAAAGACCTTCTGCGGATCCAGAACAGGATCTATGTTGACTTTATAAACAAGGGCCCAACATTAATGGAGGTGCCCACACAAGCCAACTAGGAAGTTATGGTTTCTCGAAAGGAACTTGATTCTCAGATGGATGCTTTACAACTCTTATTTAGGAAATTAATAATTCCATTAGGATTGTGCTAGGTCCTGATAGAAACTATTAGAAACTGTGTTCTCATGCACATCATTAGAATTACAACAGATTTTAAAATATGGCCCTGACGACTATGATAACTTAAGAGAAATGATGAAATCACCAGAAAAACTTGATTTATAACCAGACGGAGGTCATCTTTATTTGCCAGATACTGTTCCTATCTTTTCGATAGATGTGTTTTAATATTTTGATTTCCTGAATCAAAGTGTGTTATTTCTGAAACTTTCTGGTGTGACAAACTACTCTCTGGGGCCTTTAAATATATATGGGGAAATAAAAAGCTTTGTGGCGACTCTGGGAGTTTGGAAGCCAGTGTCATGTTGGAGAGAGTTCTGAGTTGCAAACATTGACGAGGTATTGCACGTGACTCCCTGGAGACTGGAAAGCAGTGATTTGCAGATGTCCTGCTTCTTTCATGGCTGCTTCTTTGTGGCTGAATCCAGACTCTTCTCACGGTGTAGAACATAGCTTTGCTTGTTTGCATGTATGCAGTGTACCTGGATGGAGGCTGTGCCTGGATTTGAACCTGAGGTGACATCAACGATAACCTTTAACCTATGACCCTGGAGAAATTACTTTACCTCTGAAAGCCCTGAATTATAAGTATATAAAATAGACTTCTGGTCCTGGTGGTCAACATACCCTAACTGGCCTCCAGTGATGCAAATCCTTGTACGATCCCCCCTCTTTGGGCACACTGAGACCTGCAACTTCTCTCTGACCCATGGAATATGGATGTCACTGACCTGATTAAGTTCCATTATAAGGCAAAGGTGATGGGATGTCACTCCCTTGATTACATTTTGCTCTATAAGATTCTATCTTAGCGGACCAGAGGGAATGATTCCTCTGCTGACCTCAAACAAGCCAACACTCATGACATGAACTGCGTTCGACGTAGACTGTGCGATAGGGAAATGCAGGTGGTCTCTGGCTCCTGAGAATGACCCCCAGTCCATAGTTAGAAGCCAAGTCTCTCAGACAGCTGCAGGGACAGAAACTCTTCCAATAATTTCAGTGAGCTTGAAACTGGATATTCCAGATGGGAATACAGCCTAAATAATACCTTCACTACAGCTTTGTGAGACCTCAGTAGAAGATTCAGCTTAGCCATGCTTGGACTGCTGACCATTAGGAACTGCAAGATACAAATGTGTGTGTATTTAAACTACTACATTTATATTAATGTGTTATGCAGCAAGAGAAAATTAGTGTATGTTCAGTAGGTTCTATATAGACTCAAGAAAGTAATCCATGACCACTAGTTTTCCTGGTCTGAAAGACCTGGACCAGAATTCACGGTGGCCACCAGCCTCTGGAAAGTGGGGGAAGAATATCAGAAAGGAGAGAGCCAGAGAGCCAGAAAATTTCTGGGTAAATTCTGTCCAGATCTCAGGCTGAGCCTTGAATCATGCATTCAAGGGGCAGGCACCAACTGGCTAAGTTAAAGAGTAAAAGAACTGAACCAAGATTTGAATTGCCAACCAAGGGACATAATTTTCACTGAGAGTCCATTCAGCTTTTTGCCTCCTAAAACAAAAAGAATTACTACTCATAAGAATATAAGAGAATGCAACATGTTATAAGCATAACATTTGCAATGGGCAAGATATAAGCCAAAATTAGTCAACATATGAAAAGCCAGGAAAAAATTACCTGTTCCTGTAAAAAAGGAGACAGTTAACAAAACCAACCTGGAAATGACCCAGGTATTAGATTCAGCAGACAAAAAAATTGATGCCGCTTGTAAATACATTTAACAAAATGAAAAATATGCTTATAAAATGGAAAAACTCTCAGGAGAAAATAAGAACCTTAAAAAAGAACCAAATGGAAATTCTAAAGTGTAAAAACACAGTAATTTAAGTAAAAATATCACTGGATGAGCTTAACAGCAGAATGAAGGTAACAAAAAAAAAAAAAAAAGGAATGAGGTTGAAGAGAAATCAATAAAAATTCTCTAATTTTAAAAAGAGACAGAGAAGGGGTGCCTGGTGGCTCAGTGGGTTACGCATCTGCCTTCGACTCAGATAATGATCTCAGGGTCCTGGGATTGAGCCCCGTATCGGGCTCTCTGTTCAGCAGGGAGCCTGCTTACCCCTCTCTCTGCTTGCCTCTCTGCCTACTTGTGATCTCTGTCTCTCTCTCTCTCTCTCTCTCTCAAATTAAAAAAAAAAAAATCTTAAAAAAAAGACAGAAAAAAAAGAATAGATCCTCAAAGATGTGTGAAACTACCAAAATCTTTGATGTTTGTCAATAAAACCCCAGAAGAAAAAAGAAAAATATATTTAAAGAAACAAGGGCCAAAAGTTTCCCAAATTTTGTAAAAGATGTACATTGACAGATTTAAAAGTTTAATGAATCCAAACCAAATTTTAAACAAGAAAACTATACTTATGTATGTTATAGAGAAATTGCTTAAAAACAGATTTCTGGAGAAAAGTCTTAAGAACAACTAGAGAAAAATAATGTGTTTTAAAAACTGGTGAATTTATCATCAGAAACAGTGGAAGCTAAGAAATAGTGGAACATGGTCTTCACAGTGCTAAGAGACATGAACTACTGTCAGTGCATTCAGTATCCAGCAAAAATAGCCTTCAAGAGTGAAGACAACTTCAGATAGAAAGGAAGACAGCTTTAGATTTAAAAAAAAGATAAAGAATGCATTGCTGCCAGACATGCACAAAGGAAACGCCAAAGGAAAATTTCATATTGAAGGAAAATAATACCAAATGAATATTGGAATTTTGGAAGGGAATGAAGAATATTAAAAAATGATAAAAGTCTGAGTAAATGTAAACTGGTTAATATCTTTAGAAAGTATAATATTGCATATAATATATGCAAATGTTATATAAGTGCCAACTATAACAGAAAATATAGAAGGGCACAGGGTGCCTGGATGGATCAGTCATTAAGCGTCTGCCTTCGGCTCAGGTCATAATCCCAGGGTCCTGGGATCGAGCCCCAGGTCAGGCCCCTTGCTCAGTGGGAAGCCTGCTTCTCCCTCTCCCTCTGCCTTCTGCTTCCCTTATTTGCAGTGCTGTCTCTCTCTCTGTCAAACAAATAAAATCTTTAAAAAAAGAAAATCCAGTATTTCTTCTTCAAAAAAAATAAAATATAGGCAAGGATAAATGCATCTATATGATTGCAAGGTATCTAAATTTTACATAAAGTATTAATAGTTAATCTAAGTAACTGTAAAAGTTCAGAATACATATTATAATCCTCAGAGCAGCCATTAATAACAAATAATACCAAGAATATATCTAAAAAAACAGCGAATAAATTTTCCCCGACTAAACTGTTATTTTCCAATTGTAGACTTGGGATTGTAGACTTGTCTACTTCTCATTCTAATTCTGTCAATTTTTGCTTCATGTATTTTTAAGCTATAATTGGGCACATACACATACATGATCATTAAAACTTTTTGATGCATTGACTCCTTTATGATTATGAAATGTGCTTCTGTAACTCTGGTAATGTTCTTTTTTAAACTCGATTTTATTTATCATTCATATAGCCAGTCCAGCCTCCTGTGCTTACTTTTTACATGGTATCTTTTTCTACCTATTCATTTTTAACCAATTCTGTCTTTTTATTTAAAATAATTTTCTTATAGACAGGATTTTATCTATTCTGACAATCTAGACATTGTTCTTTTTTTTTTTAAGATTTTATTTATTTATTTGTCAGAGAGAGTGAGCACAGGCAGACAGAGTGGCAGGCAGAGGCAGAGAGAGAAGCAGACTCCCCGCTCAGCAAGGAGCCCAATATGGGACTGGATCCCAGGATGCCGGGATCATGACCCAAGCCGAAGGCAGACGCTTAACCAACTGAGCCACCCAGGCGTCCCTAGACATTGTTCTTTAACTGTAATGTTTAGTCTGCTACCATTTCATGTAATTAATCATATGATCAGATTTAGGTATACCAGCTTATCATTTGTTTTCTAGTCGTCCCTCTTTTTTTTTCTTACTTTACTTTGGATTTTAAAAATGTATTCATCCCAATAATAAATAAGGAGATTTAACTAGTAATCACAAACCTCTTGACAAAGAAAAGCCCAGGACCAGATGGTTCAATGGGTGAATTCTACCAAACATTTAAAGAAGAATTAATACCAATCCATCTTAAACCCTTTTAAAAAATAGAAGAAGGAGCACATCCAAATTATTTCTATAAGGCTAGTGTCACCCAGATACTAAAGCCAAAGACACTGCAAGAAAACTATAGGCCAACATCTTTGATAAACATAGGTCCAAAAGTCCTTAATGCAATACTAGCAAATTAAATTCAGCAGTATATTCAAAAGCTTATAAACCACAACTGGGTGAAATTTCTCCCTGGGGTACGAGAATGGTGCACATGTGCAAATCAATGAGTGTCATGTGCCACATTCATAAAATGAAAGCAAAAAACACACATGGTCATCTTAGTAGAGGTAGAAAAAGCATTTGGCAAAGTTTAACACTCATTTAGATTAAAACTGTCAACAAAATAGGTATAGAAGGAACTTCACACATTGAAGGCCATATATGAAAAGCCTACATCTGACATGAGAGTCAACAAGGAAAATCTGAAAAATTTCTCTGTAAGATCCAGTACAGGGCAAGGACGCCAACTTGAGCCATGTCTACTTAACATAGATGTCCTAACCAGAGCAATTAGACAAGAAAAAGAAAGAAAATCCAAATAAGAAAGGAAGAAGTAAAATTATCTTTTTGCAGATGGCATGATCATATATGCATAAAACTCTAAAGACCCAACAAAAACAACAACAAAAAACTAGTACAACTAATAAATGTAGTAAAGCTGCAGAATATAAAATCAACATGCAAAATCAGCCACACTTCTATAACAATAAACTATCCAAAATGGGAATTAAGAAAATAACCTCATTCATAATAGCAACAAAAAGAATAAAATACTTAGGAATAAACTTAACTGAAGAAATGAAAGACTTGCACACTGAAAATTATAACACTGATGAAGGAAATTAAAGAAGACACAGATAAATGGGAAGACACCCAGGTTCATGGATTGGAAGAATGAATACTGTTAAAATGTCCATACTGTGCAGTGATCTACAGATACAAATATTGCAATCCCTATCAAAATCCCAGTGTTATTTTTTCCATTAATAGGAAAAGCAATCTTAAAATTCATATGGAACCACAAGACTGAGTGGCCAAAGCAATCTTGAGAAGAAAAGAAGGAGAAGGAAGGAGAGGGGAAGAGGAGGAGAAGAAGAAAAAAAATGAAGCATCACACTTCTTGATTTGAAAATGTATTACATAACAGTAGCAATCAAACAGTATGATACTGGCATAAAAACAGACATAGAAACCAGTGGAACAGAATAGAGAGCCCCCAAATAAATCCATGCATCTGAAAACCCAGTCAAGTGATCTTCAACAAGGATGCTAAGAACACATGATGGGGAAAAGATAGTCTCCCATAAATGGTGATGGGAAAACAGGATATTCACATACAGAAGAAAGAAACTGGACTTTTATCTCAGCCCATATACAAACATCAACTCAAAAGATATCAAAGACTTACATGTAAGACCTGAAACCATAAAACTATAATAAGAAAACAGGGAAAATGCTCCTTGATACTGGGCAGAGTTTTTTGGGGTATGACATCAAAAGCATAGGCAATAAAAGCAGAGATAAATAAGTGGAATTTTATCAAACTAAAAAGATTATGCACAACAAAGGAAACCCAGTCAACAAAGCAAAGGGGCAACCTACAGAATGAGAGAAAATAATTGCAAATTATATGTCTGATGGGTTCATATATAAATATATAAGGCACTCACATGACCCAATAACAAAAAAACAAATAATCCAACTAAAAAATAGACAAAGGACTTGAACAGACATTTTTTTCAAAGAAGACATACAGATGGCAGCAGGTTTGTGAAAAGATATTCAACATCACTAGTCATCTGGGAAAAACAAATGAAAACAATGAGGTATCACCTCATCATTGATAGGAATAACTATTATGGGGGCACCTTGCTTACTCAGTCAGTAGAGAATGCAACTCTCAATCTCTGAATGTCAGGGTCATGAGTTCAAGCCCCACTTTGGGCATGGAGCCTACCTCTAATGATGATGATGATGAAGATGATGATGATGATGATGGTAAAGGAATATCATCAAGAAGTTGGAATCAGCAAGTATTGGCAATAACGTGGAGAAAGGGGACCTCTCATGCACTGTCTATGGGAATGTAAATGAGTGTAGCCACTCTGGAAAACAGAATGGAGGTGCCTCCAAAAATTAAAAATAGAATACTGTATGATCCTAGCCATCCCACATTGGGGTATATATCTGAAAAAAAAATGGAATCAGATCTTTGAAAAGATATCTCCACCCACGATGTTTATTATAGCATTATTTATGATAGCTAAGACATGGAAACAACCAAAGTCTGTGGATGGATGAATGGATGAAATATGTCATGTATCTACACATTGGAGTATTATTCCCCCACAAAAAATAAGGAAATCCTGGCATTTGCAACAACATGGATGAACCTGGCCGGAGGATATTATGCTACGTAAAATGTCCCACAGAGAGACAAATACTGTATTATTTCACTTTTATCTGGAATCTCAAAACAAACAGAAGTTGCATAGAAATAGCAGATTGCTGGTTGCTGGGGGGTGAAGGGAGAGGGGCTGGTGGGTGATTGAAAGTGGTCAAGGGGTACAAAGTTCCAGTAATAAGAAGGAAAAGTTCTAGGTTTGAAAGTGCAGTACAGTGACTATACTTAAAAATACTATATTATGTGTGCCTGGGTGGCTCAGTCAGTTAGGCGTCCAAGTCTTGACTTTGACTCAAGTCATAATCTCAGGGTTGGGAGATCGAGTCCCATGTCTGACTCTGCACTGAGCATAGAGTCTGCTTAAGATTCCCTCTCTTCTTCTGCCCCTCCCTGCCACTCTCTCTCTCAAAAACAAAACAACTATATTACATACTTGAAAGTTGCTAAGATTTAAATGTTCTCACACACAAAAAAATTACATATAAAGTGAAGGATATGTTAACTACCCGTTTCACAATATAAACATCAAATCATGACATTGTACACCTTAAATGTACGCAATGTTATATGTCGATTCTATCTAATAAAGCTGGAAAAAATAAATTATATAAATAACAAAACAATAAAAATAATAAAACAATAAAAATAAATTACCTAAGCCAAACAAGAAGGGTTATTAATGGACCACAGTGCAGTTGAAAACAGAAGTATAACTTTTGACTCTCGAAACTTGCTTATTAGTAGTGATTTACCAGAAAGACAAACTGCTCAGACAGGGATGGTTAGTTTCACAGTGACTTTTTTTTTTTTAAGATTTTATTTATTTATTTGTCAGGGAGAGAGGGAGAGAGAGAGAACGAGCACAGGCAGAGTGGCAGGCAGAGGCAGAGGGAGAAGCAGGCTCCTTGCCAAGCAAGGAGCCCGATGTGGGACTCGATCCCAGGACGCTGGGATCATGACCTGAGCTGAAGGCAGCGCTTAACCAACTGAGCCACCCAGGAGTCCCTCACAGTGACTTTTTAATCCTAACACTTGAGCTCACCAAGATAGCAACAGGAGGTAGCAACAATATTATTACAGTGGAACAAGTGTGTACTGCGGCTTCTTTTATGCAGTTATGATTGATACTGCATTTTTATGTTTACATTTCTCTCAACTGGGAATAATGCCACATACAGTCTGTAAGTGGGTGTGTCAGTCTTGACAAATTTTAACTTTTATAATTTGTGTATATCATATTGTAGTAAATAAAAAATAGGCTAATATCTACATATATTCATTGATGACATACCTAAATTTTTCTTAATTTTTTCACTATTTCTAGGCCATGTAGTTCATCTGTGAGGTTTTCCAGATTGTTGCAGATCTCCACAAACTTTCTCAATAATTTATTGGAAAACATTCACATACATGTGAACCCATGCATTTCAAGCTCATGTCATTCAAGGGCCTGAATAAAAATAAAAATACAGCTTACTTAAATTTGTGGGGTGCAACTAGAGCAGTGCTTATGGGGAGCCTTATAACCTTAAAGGTTTGTATCAGACAAGAAGGGAAATTAAAATCAAAGACTTAAGGTTCTCTCTTATGCAGCTAGAGAAAGTAGAACAAAATAAGCCCAAAGGAAAAAAAGGGAGAAAAAAAAGAGCAGGAATCAGGAATTCGAAAATAAGAAGATAACAGAGGAATTAAATGAAGCCCAAGCTCTTTCTTTGAGGTGTTCGACCAAATGTTCAACTCCCCTCTAGACTAGTGTTAAAAAGCAAAGGGAACATAAATCACCAGGATGAAAAAAGAAAATCGAACTGTTAATACAGTTCTGTGAACATTAAAGAGAGAGGAAGGAAATGGTGTGGACTCGATATAAGCAATTTGGGAAACTTACATGAAATGCACAAATTCATTGAAAAAATGCAGCTTACCCACGCTGACCAGAGCTGACCCAAAGGACTCCCCAGCGCCTGGAGTGCCAGGTATCGGCAGTCTCAGCGAACACGCGTCCCATTAGCATGTGTGTTCACTCGTCCTGCCACACATCCTGAGAGCCTGCTCCGTGCTTCGGGGAGACCGCAGGCTGCTCTCAAGGCACTGGTGTCGGGATCCGGAAAATAAACCAGAGCACTAACAAATACAGTTTTTCTAGATGGGAGTACGATGAGGAAAGTGAACTGGTGATGGAACAGCGTGGCTGACACCGATTCTGAGGTGGTGACGCTCCTCTCTGTGTGGAGAACCGAAGGCTGGGAAGCAGTTGGCCGTGTGATGGTCTGGGACAGGCATGCTCCAGGCAGTGGCTGGGTGCCGCAGAGGCTGCAAGTCAGGACACACGCGTGTGTGGGGACAGAATGGTTGATGTGTCATTTGGAGGAAAACGTCCAGGTTAGGCTGCTGGTGAGCCCAATCTTGTGTCTCACGTTCAGTGAAAGACAAAAAACAGATGATCTGTTTGTTCACGGCCCTCTATCCTCCCGCATCTGTAACAGAAACGAAAATTCTGCAGACTTCTTTCTGTGGAAAGGGGAGAACCACCCCGACATCTCCCTCTATCTGGTGACCATTGGTGGCAGAGTGTGTCACTGATGCTGACCCAGTTCTAGAAAGTGTTCTTCAGCAAGATGGGGCGGATGACCCCATGGTCCCTTGTGCTCTTGGCTGCATCTCTTTCCTTAAGGTGGGAAAAACCATTAAAACTATGAGCTTTGCTTCACCTGTGTGTTTGCAGGTCCCTGCAGAACTTCTGAAGAAATGGGGGATGCCACGGGGACAGCACCCGGGACCTCTTGGTGCTTCTGCAAAGTACCTCGTGCAACACTGCCCACACTTAGAAACAGCACTGGCACGGGCCCTGGGCAACTCTGGTTTCTTTGATCATTGCATTTTCTCCTACATGTGAGGTTTTAGCTTTGGAAAGCAACGTTTCCGTGAAATGCCCAACTGAAAACACTCCTTATTCATTCTGCATTTGGAACAGTGATCGGGCCTTGATGGCACTTCTGGTGGGAAAGGGGCAGCATGGAGGTTGGGGCCCGCTCAGCAGCCATGCCATGGTGTCGCGGGTCACCCTGTGTGGCCGTAGCTGCCCTTCGTACCGCTGTGTGTGCAGGGTGGACCCTATTGGCTGCGTGTGGAAGATGGAGGTCTCCCGTGGAGGCCCAGAGTCTATGTTCTGGGCCTTTTGGCCACAGCCTCGTGTGTCTAATTGGCAAAATACCTAGAAGACGTGCACAATTGCCAATGCCAGTTTTTGCATCCTGTGTGGGCTTCCAGTAAAGAGGCCAAAGAGGGCCGTGTGTGTGTGGATCTAGGTCATATGGAAATGTTTTGACTTGGTCATAGCCTCCTGATTATCTTATGTGATGCACATAAAACAGGCAATCTTAGATTATATAAAGAGAGCCCTATTAATTCTGTCAAGTTCAAGTTTTGTATTTCTAGTAAACTGCAACATTAGGTCCTGAGAACAGCAAATAACGCACTTCTGGTATGGGAGAGAAATGACTTCAACTAATAGTGAAAAGGACTGAGTCCTTCATAAAGGACTCATTCAGCCATAGAAAATGTTTTCTGCTTTTTTCAGAACCTATTGTTTCAGTAGATATAATTATAACAAAAGAAGCACACTATTCTCTGTGTTACTCTTTGTGTGTTTCTGTTGAGCTTTCCCTGTTTGCCAAGGAACAGAATGTGAAGGAGTCATTTTAATCCATGGACTGGAGGGACAGTAAAATCTGCCAGTCACTGAAACACCTCGTAACAAAGACTGTTGTGTAGAGGAGAGAAAACATTCTCAGAGGAGCATGCGAGAAAATTAAGGGCACAGTTTCTTACTGGAAACTTTATAAACAATAGCAACAATAGTTCAGAAAAGCATTCACTGTTCCTCATATGGTTCTAATAGCTGATAGGATCCAAAGCCTGATTAAGTCTTCATTATGTATGTGATTCATATTTCATTTCCAACAAATATTTTGAGTATCGGTTGGCGCTAGACACACCTGCTATGGAGCTTAAGAATACTGCTGGAATCCCAGCCCTAAAATCAGCAGCACTTAGGATGAACCACAGACACTCCAAATAGGCTGTCACCTGCAGTGAAATCTATTCCTTGGGTAGTAAGAACCCATGTCTCCCCGAGGAAGGAGGCGTGCAGAGCAAATCCATCAAACCCATCTCACACCCTAGAGCTATGCCAAAGGGTCATTGTCATTTCTAGGAGCAAGTTAAGATGTCTGACTCACACATGTGCCAAGAAAAACTATTAATGCATTTATTTCCATTTGTAGGAGTCTGAGGTTTTGATTGTGGGCCACACTCTATGAGAAGCATAATGTTTGGAGGACAGGGTCTCAGAGGGTCCGAAGCTGTTGGCACCAAGAGGATGCGTACTTTTGGGGGCACCTGGGTGGCTCTGTCGCTTAGGTTTTGGCTCAGGTCGTGATCTAAGGGTCATGGGGTCCAGCCCTGCATCGGGCTCAGTGCTTAACACGGCATCTGCTTGAGATTCTTTCTCCCTTTCTCTCTGCCCCTCCCCCTGCTGGAGCTCTCTCTTTATAAATAAATATATAGATAAAATATCTATTATTATTTTATTTTTATATTATTTATATTTTTATTTTTAATTATTTTTAATTAAAAAATGTAAATTATTTTTATATTATTTATATATTTTTATATCATTTTATTGTATAAAGAGGATGCACGCGTTTTGACGTTCAAAACAGAACTGGGTTCTCAATGAGGAACGTGTCCAGGACTGGCCTGTAGGTTTCTCAGTGTGTACAGTGTGTATGGTGTCAATCTGAACCTCTGGCTTTCGTGCAGGGGTCCTCTGTGTGGGCTGCAAGTCAGTGCAGAAGGATGCAGAGGAAAGCGGTCCCTACACATGACCTAGACAAGGGAGTGTCACAGCCCGTGGTTAAACACTGGTGCTCAGGGAAGCAACATGGGCAAACTCTCTAAAAGATCGGGTGAGCACAAGTGGCTGTGCAACTTACACCCCCACCCAGGGGCCATGCCCCGCCCCTGGGATTAACAGGATTTCAGTGAGCATGAGGGGCTGCTTGCTTGTCTTGATGGCCAGGAGATAATGTCGTATTTATAGGTAATTTTTAGAGTTTGTTAATGGCCCATATGTTAGAAATTCACTGGAGTTCTTGCTTCCAACTTTTCTTTAAGGGCAAAACAAAACAAAACAAAACAAAACAAAAAAAAGCAAAAGCAAACACACATGCACCAAAAAAACACAGAAACAAAACAAAACAAAAAACAACTAATCACAGAAGTTTCAGGAGAGCAGTCCAAATCCCATCAATGACAAATTAGAATAGAAATGCTTATTTAGGGGTGCCTAGCTAGCTCAGTAGAGCATGCGACTCTTGATCTCAGTGTTGTAGGTTTGAGCCCCACATTAAGTTTAGAGATTACTTAAAACTAAAATTAAAAAGAAAAGAAATGCTCATTTAAACACACACACACACACACACACACTTAAATTTTTAGGGTAACTTTAGGTTCACAGCAAAATTGCATAGAAGCTACTGGCAGTTCCCTAATGCCCTGCTGGGACCCATGCATAGCCTCCCCTGTAATCAGCATCCCCACCAGTGATACTTTTGTTATAACTGAAAAACCGCCACTGAAACATTATCAGCTGGAGTCTGTAGTTTCAATTATGTTTCACTCTGGGTGTTCTGTATTCTATGAGCTTGGACAAATGTATGCTGACATCTGTCCTTTACTATAGTATCATACAGAGTATTTTCACTCTCCTCAAAATCCTTTGGGCTCTGCCAATTCATATCTCCTTCCCCTACCTCCCCTGGCATTTGCTGACCTTTCACTGTCTACATAGTTTTGCCTTTTCCAGAACGTCATAGTTGGAATCATACAGTATGTAACCTTTTTGAACTGACTCTTTTCATCATTAATATGCATTTAAGTTTCTTTCTCCTGGCTTGGTAGCTCATTTCTTTTTAGCACTAAATAAGATTCCACTGTCTGGATGGACCAGTTTATTTATCCATTCTCTGACTTAAGGACATCTTGGTTGCCTCTAAGTTTTGGCTGTTATGAATAAAGCTGCTATAAACCCCCATGTGCAGGTTTTCAGCTCCTTTGGGTAAATATCAAGGAGTGTGATTGCTGGATCATAGGGTAAGAGTATGTTTGGTTTTATAAGAAACCCCCATACTGCCTTCTAGAGCATTTGCACCATTTTGCTTTCCCACCAGCAATGGATGAGAGTTCCTGTGGCTCCACATCCTCGCCAACATATCGTGTTGTCAGTTTTCCAAATTTGGGCCATTCTAATAGGTATGAAGTGGTAACTCATTATTTTAATTTGCATGTCCCTGATGACATACTGTACAGAGCATCTTTTCACATGCTTATTTGCCATCTGTATATGATCTTTGGTGAGGTGTCTGTTAAAGTCTTTGGCCCATTTTTTAATCAGTTTGTTTGTTTTCTGGTTGTTGAGTTTTATGGGTTCTTTGTGCATTTTGGACAATAGTCTTTTCTCAGATGTGTCTTCTGCAAATATTCTCTCCCAACTAATGGCTTCTCATTCTCTTGACTGTCTTTTGCAGAGAAGAAAGTTTTAGTTACAGGGAAGTCCCCCTCATCAATTATGTCTTGCATGGGTTGTGCCTTTGGTGTCTTAGAAGTCATCACCAAACCCAAGGTCATGTAGATTTTAACCATCTAGGAGTCCTATAGTTTTGCATTTTATGTGTCTGGTCTATGATCAGAAATAGGTTATTTTGGGGGGGTGGTTAATTTTTGTGAAGGACTTAAGGTCTGTGTCTAGATTCATTTTTTTCCACATGGATATCCATTTTTTCCAGCACCATTTGTCAAAAAGATTTTTGTGTTCGTCATTGTATGGCTTTGCTCCTTCGTCAAAGATCAGGACGTCAAAGACTATATTTGTGATATTTATTTCAGAAAATTCTTCTGAAACCCACCCTATGGCATTATTGTTGTTGTTGTCGTTTTCTTTCTTATAGTTTATTACTTAAATTGTGTCCAAGCCTATGCAGTTGTCTGTGTGAGAGAGTATTGGGGGGAAAATGGGAATGGATGCCCACCTGAAAATCTTTGTAAGATTCAGGCTAATCCAGCTGAGTCTGTTCAAAATGGATCTGTTCTGCCCTGTATCCCTGTAGATAAATGTGAAAAGAGTAATAGAAATAAATTACATTATGTAGACAGGGTCTTTCTTAAGTCTCACCATTCAGAAACACACTCATTACACTCATTTCATTTGCTATTTGTGAAAAGTTATTGGGGGCTCTTCTTGTCTTGGCTGGTACTGTGTTAGGTACCAAGCACACAGATGGATAAACTTTATCCCTGGTTTTGAGGAGTCCCTAGTCTAAGAAGAAACCTTCCACATATTACCATGAAGCCAGAGTGTGTACAAGTGTCCCAAAGTATGCAAGAAGTGGATATTTATTTATTTAATTTTTTATTAAGAAACCCCCATACATTGTACATGGGTCCTGAAGTGTGGATAGGAGTTTGCTAGACATAGGACAGGATGCCATAGGGAAAAGGGGGTGTTGTGTGGCAGCATTGGAGGCTAAGGTGTAAGAGGACCATAGGTAAGATGAGGCAGAAGGGGAAACCATGGCCCCACTGAGGAGCTGGGTGGCTGCTACAGACATCATTTGGGTTTGATCCTACGTATTATCTTATTTGACCAACACCAAAGAAAAGCCAAGCTCCTTTTCAAAGCCAGTAATGCCATGCAGAGGCTCTGCCACAATGACCTCAAGCCATTCTTCTCTCGCAGCATTTAAACTGCCACGTGATTCCCAACTTCTTCTTGCTCTCTGTCTGGAAAGTTCTCCCCATTCTTTTGCATTCGTTCAAAGCAAATGTCCACCTCCTCAGAGAGACCTTTCTTGACCCTCTTGTTCATACTACTCAGGGTAGCTTTCTGTCCCCAACCCCACAGAATCATCTCCCCACTATGTCTCTATCTTAAATAAAGTGGATCACTCCCTAAAATGTTCTAGTTCTTTATTTCACTTTCCACCAGAGGACAGAAGCTCTGCAAGTAGGATGAAGGAATCTTTTTTGAGCTCTGCCCCCTTCGTGGAGAACAATGTCCAGCCCTGGAGGTATTTAGTAAGATTGTGAGTCAATACAGGAATGAGCAGACCTGATGGCACCATGGAGACTGGCTCCAAGAAGGAAGAAACAAGGGCAAGACAGATGAAGGGATCTTACATTGAGCAGGACACACTAAGGGCCTGAGTGAGGGCAGAGGTGGCGAAGAGGGGAGGGAGACCTGGTTTTGAGAGACTTTCAGAGAAAGCACCAAAATGCTCTGGGAATAGCGTGATAAAGGAAGTGAGCAAGAGGACAGTGTCACCAGCACAGGGGCATACCCAACCTGAAAGAATATTCAAAAAAGCACAGGTTGGATGGGTGCACATTTGACATGTCCAAGAAACCTGCATGGGGAAGCTGGTTGGCAGTTGTCCCTGGAGCAGGGTGGTGGGGCCACATAGACAGTGTGAGAACTACCACATGTAGGAAATGGTCGGGAATATGGGAGTGGGTAAAAAAGAAAAAGGAGGAGAGAGGAGCCTAGGAGGAGCATCATGGAAGGAAGGAGACTCTGCAGAGAATGACATAGCTTGGGCCAGAGGAGGCTCTACGCCTTCGCTCTGAAGACATAATGTAGGTTCTGGCTCAGGGAGGGCTGGGCTGAGGCAGCATGGTGGACCACAGTGAGGAAGAAGAAACAGGATTTTGGGTTGCCAGCATGGAGTCTGTTCTCCTGGATCAGGGGCTTAATTGCTCTGTTTGTGAAGGAAATAACCCCTGCTGCGTTGTGTCCTGTGTTCTCCAGGCTTCTCTCTAAATTTTACAGCCCTCGTCTTCTATCACATCTGTGGGTGCTGGATTGGGGGACCCCTGTCTTATGTCTCTGCCAGGTTCTTGTGCTCGGCTGAGAACTCAGCCGCGTGCCAAGATCCGTGGGGTGGACCCCGGGAAGTGGCAACTTTCCTACCCATGTGGGGGTGAGATTTTAAAAGAAACAGGTTTTTTGCCATTACTTTGAAACTCGAGGACATGATGAACCTGCAGGTAACTATCCATGCATCTCTTTCTAGCTAGTGCAATTTGAGCAGAAAAATCAACGCTTCATAAATATCTGTGGCGATGGTATGGGAGCCTTTGGTACACACTGGGGAATATGAGGGGAAAGCAGACTTGAGCATTTCACTTTTAAGCCTCTCTTTAAAAATCAACAGCATGTAAAGCACATGTTTTCAGGCATTTTGTTCTAAGTGAGGTAGAAAGGAAGTACTCACACAACACTTTTGTTTCTTCTCATAACTTTCCATGAAGGATGCCGCCTGTTTTTCTTTCTGGATTGCCAAAGACAGGGAGGATGGAAACCATTTTCCCTGGCAGCTTGCCTATTCCCACCTGGGAAGAGGGCTTGCACTTCAGCGGAGGGAAGATAAACAACCCAAAGGAGGTCACATGGATGACCCAAGGCACCAGAGTTTGGCTGGAATCTTTTCATCCTCTCTCAGAAGCCTAAAGATAAAGCAGAATTCCAAAACATTTGAGGGACACTGGAATTGCAGGGGGCAGAAATATGGAGAACTTATATTTATCTTGGGGCCCCCAGGTGGCTCCATTGGTTAAATATCTGAGTCTTGATCTCAACTCAGATCTTGATCTCAGGGTTGTGAGTTCAAGCCCTGAGCTGGGCTACACTCTAAGGAAAAAATTCCCACACCTTGGGTGTAAGTTTATGATGTGTGGTTTGGAAGTTCCTGGAAGATTTTTTTTTTTTTTTAAGTAAT
This sequence comes from Taxidea taxus jeffersonii, assembly GCA_003697995.1. Taxonomy (NCBI): domain Eukaryota; kingdom Metazoa; phylum Chordata; class Mammalia; order Carnivora; family Mustelidae; genus Taxidea; species Taxidea taxus. The sequence continues at coordinate 25,038 of RCUC01148212.1, forward strand.
TTAGGAGGAAAGTGGCTGCATATCGGTTGAATTTGAATTTTCCCCATCTGTTTACCCAGATAAACACCCAGCTGGGGCACTGCTTACATTAAGGGTGCTGTTTGCTCACACGAGATCCATGTTATTTTATTTATAGTGACCAAAATAAAAAGGTGGTATATACCGATGAAGAGAAAGATGAACTTTTGAGGGGAAGACTATTCAGGGAAATCTAAGATTCAGAGTCCTTGCATTTTCTGTTACATTTCACCAGTGACCAGGGTGGACTGTATTCTTTGTGGTGGGATTTGGGGAACACTGCAAGGGGCAGAGGGCCCCCAAATGCTTCCTGGAAGGTCAGGATGCAATGTCACCATGTCCTTTAACCACTCCCCAAATTCCCAGAAGGAAATGGAGCATTAGTAGGAACACCTGAGCGCTGGAGATGGAAGGAGGGGGCCGGTATGCCTCACTCCCTGGAGGGCAGATGGGCTAGTGGTGTAAAGCTGGGGGCTGTCCTGAGCCTTGTTGGAAGGGAAACATTCTTGGGAAAATCAAAGCGATGGAAATAAGTCAACTATCAGGAACTAGCAAACACAGAGATGTGCCCAATGGGGCATGCCCAGGCCAGACTCTGGGGCCTTCCTCTTGTTCTTTGCCCCAGTGCCCCTGGCTTGGAATTCTGCTTCTTTCTTTACTCCCCCCTCCACTTCCTTCCCTGAAGGCACTGCTCTGTGGCCAGCATCATCGCGGCCTGTCTGGGTTCTTGCACAATCTCTGCACATGCCCAGAAGACTAGAGCTGGGCCAGCCCTGCTGTCCCCGGGCTGGGCTCCTGGTCACGTGATGCTGTAAGCTGGGGCTACCCCAACTGCCAACCCGGGTCCCCACTAACATGCAAGTCTGCCCACAGCCCTATCGCCAGGGGAAGAACCTCCCCTCTCCTCAGAGCTCACTTCCCTCCCCTCGGGCATCCTGCTTTCTGTCTGCTACATCTGCCGGGGTTCTAGGAAGGATGCCCCTGGTGTCGGAGGGGCTGGTCCTCCAGCATCTCACACCAGCATGGCCTCCCTCTTCCCAGAGAACTTTCCAGGCTGTATGCACTCATTCATTCCTTCAGTCAGTAAGTCAATATGTCCAAAGCACCTACTTTGTGCCACACACTGTAGCAGGTGTGGAGAAAGCGTTTGAGTAACAATCTCTTCTGGAGATTCTATCCTAGAGCAGGAGACCATCAACCCGTGCACAGAAACTAAGAATAATGTGTCTGGAAGAGAAAGCAGATGAGTGGGAGTGGGTGGCAGACAGCAGGCAGCTTTCAGGGCTGGTCAGCGGGCCCAGGGACGGGGTAGAGAATGCACATCAGGCGAGGGCAGCCTAGGGACAGACAGGGACGGCCTGGAAGCAGAGGATAGGGGACTCCAAAGTGGGACGCCACTTCAGGCGATGCCAGCACAGTCAGGACTCTGGCATTTCCCTCTTTTGCAGTTAAAATGTATTAGACCTATAACATGGTATAAATTTCAGGTGTACATTGTTTTGGGGCATTTATATACCGTGATGATTGTCATTGTAGCAAAAGCACTTGTATCGCATCACATAATCATCATTGCTTTCTTTGTGTGCTGGGAACAATAAACATCTGGTCTCTTAGTACAGATATAATCCATATGATACAGCATGGGGCTCTGTATTCATGGTACCGTGCATTAGATCTCCCGGGGTTTACTTACTGCTGAGGCCAAGTTCAGCCCACATCATCTCTTTGTCCCCCGCCTCCCAGCCCCTGAGGACCATCACTTTACTCTCTTTTTCTTACAAGTTTGGCATTCTTAGATTCCACAGATAAGTGACAGCATACCATATTTGTCTTTCTCTGACTTACCTCATGTATCATAATGTCCTCAAGATTAATTAGTTTACGATGGACCCTTGAACAACACAGGTTTGAACTGCCATGGATTTTTTTTTTTCAATAAATACACTACCATAAATGGGTTTTCTCTCCCTGGGGATTTTCTTAATGACATGTTCTTTTCTCTAGCTTACTTTATTGTAAAAACACAGTGTATGATGTACATAACATTCAAAATACGTGGTCACCGAATGTTTATGCAATCGGCAAGGCTTCCTGCCAACTATGGGTTATTGGTAGTTAAGTTATGGGGAGTCAGAAGTCACATGCAGATTTCCAACAGTGCACGGGTCAGAGGCCCTAAGTCCCACATTATTCAAGGGTCAACTGTCCTTTTTTTTAACCCAGTGTTTAGTGTATTATATTATGTTGTTGTGAACGGCATCCAAATGGTCAACAGACATTTGAAAAGATACTCCACATCACACGGCATCAGGGAAATACAAATCAAACCCACAGTGAGATACCACCTCACACCAGTTGGAATGGATAAAATTAACAACGCAGGACACAACAGGTGGCGAGGATGCGGAGAAAGGGGAGCCCTCGTGCACTGTTGGTGGGAATGCACACTGGTGTAGCCACTCTGGAGAATAGTATAGAGGGTCCTCAGAAAATTAGAAAGACAATAACTGTACTCTCCAGCAATGCCACTTGTGAGTCTCTATCTGGAACCAGAGAAAACAGGATCGTGGACCCGCGGGGATGCCTGTGCCCGCCCCCACCACGTGTATTGTCACATAATGTGTAGTAATGGAGGCATTTCTCCTGGAGTTGGAAAGTGCTTGCTGACCCTGAACAGAGCTGTGGCCAGCTCTGGCGCCATGTGGGACGGGTGTGGGGTGCAAGCAGAGGGCAGTCTAGGGGCTGCTGCAGCTGTCAGGTGACAGATGATGAGTGCTGGCAGTGGCATTGGAGAGGGACCGCACATGGGAAGCGGGTGGGGTACTCCAGACTCCGAGCATCTCTCTGGACAACCCAGCAAGCAGAGCTGCACTTTGCCTAGGACAGAGGAGACTGGCAAAGGGGCAGGTCAGGGGAAGAAAACCAAGCACACTTGGATTTTGACACAGGAAGATACCTGTGTGCAGGTGCCTTTGTCAGTGACCACTGAGGAGCCCAGGAGAGCAGCTCAGCTTGACTGCAAGTCTTGGAGTCTCTGCACAAAGCTGGCATTAAAGCCTTTGTAGCTGAAAGAAATCACCTTGAAGATATATGGTGGTGAAGGGAAGTCATCTGTGGAGCAGCCCTAAATGCCCTGAGCAAAGGCACCCTCAGTCCACACTGCCTCCGTGCTGTCCCATTTGACCCTAGTCACCACCCCCGCTGGACTGCCGCCTGCCCGCCCCATGGGGCTCCTCCACCCACTCTGTGTGGGGGCTCTGCTCCTTGGGGGCTCTGCTCCTTGGGGGCAGCTCCCACGTTTCCTTCCCAATGGATGCTCTCTGTCCTTATCTCACCCAAGCTCTGAGACATCTGACCATCCCGGTCACTTCCTGCTCCAGCTCCGCCTTCCAGAGCCTTCCATTTTATACCTGCTCCATGAAAGGTAGACTGTCTAAGGGTTATCTATGATTTTGCCCCTTTCTGTTTCTTGACACTCTCCTTGGGTAAGTCCATCCACGCTTTGCTTCATGCCATTGCTATGCAAGTTGCTCAGTTGAACACTTCTCTCCCCAGATAGCCACCAGAAGACCCTATGCATTTGTCCAAAGCTGAGAGCCTCACATTCCACGTAAGGCTGTCTCACTCACCTCTTACTCTCAGTGGCAAATGTAGTGTCTGACACATTAACAGCATTCGCAAAGTCATCAGATGAGTTTGCCTGTCCAGAAAAAAAAAAAAAAAA
>RCUC01148213.1:0-40411 GCA_003697995.1 Taxidea taxus jeffersonii
GGCCAAGCATGGAGAAGGCAGGCCCGGAAAGGGTTTGCTCGCTGCTGGGGGTCAGGGCACATTCTGTGGTGCCAGTCCCTGGCCTTTGTCCCTCAGTCGCTTTCTCTTTCTGGTCTCCCCAGAAACATGGCATTCCAGGGAGATGTCTCATGGAAAGCTCTGGCATCTCTGGCTCTGAACACCCCTTCTCCCAAACCCACTCCACACAGCCCAGTAGCCCCCTCCGAGGTCACCACATGATATGGGCTTTTCCCTGAGCCCTGCCGCCCGCAGGATGGCCTGATAGGGCTCCTCATTTTCTCTGGCCCAGGCCTTGTTGCCTTCAGCTTGTCCACCTTTCACCCCCACCGGGCCTGCTGTTCAGTCTCAGCTAGACTCTACTGTGCGATACCATCCTTCTCCCTGTCCTTGAGCCATACCCACTGTGTCACAGATGCAGGGACCAGGGGCCCAGAGGTCCTACCCTCTCTGTCTTTTCCTAGCACCTCTCCGGCTATCACAGCCAGCTCACACTCCCTGGGTGATGCACGTGCTCTCCTTGCCTGCACCCTGACCAACAAGACCAGCAGACCTTGCCACGAAGCCTTATGCTTGGGGTCACCAGCCTCACCTGGCAGTCTGCGCTGCTCAGCACTCCTCTAGCCATCTCATTCCTCAACTCTGAAATCTCCCCAGTATTTGTCAGGCTGCACCCAAGAAACAGACCTCACAAGATGTGTGTAGCAATGCACACACACACACACACACACACACACACACAGGCACACATATACTATTTATATATACATACTGCATAAACAGAGAGGGAGAGAGATCTTAAGGAATTGGCTCATGTGATTGTAAAGGCTGACAAGTCCAAATCTGCAGGGGAACCAGCAGGCTGGACACCCTAGAAAGGGCCATTGCAAGGTCAAGACTGAAGGCCATCAACTGGAAGAATATCTTCTTGCTCTGGGCAGGTCAGTCTTTTGCTCTAGTTGGCTTTCGCCTGATTAGAGGAGGCCCACCGACATTTTGGAAGGCAATCTGCTATGCTCTGAGTTCACTAACTTAAATGTTAGTCTCATGCAAGAACACCCTCATAGAAACATCCAGAATGTTTGACCCCATATGCTGGTACAGTGTCAACCAAGTTGACACAAAAAATTAACTATCACATTCTCTTTCACCCTGGTCCCAGGACATTTTCTGTCCCCTGCATCACACTAACCATACTGATGTTAAAATTGCACAACTGATTAGGTCACCACTTGCTTTTAGGGTGAAGACCTAATTCTTGAGCCTGTCTTATAGAGTCCCTATCTCTTCTTTGGCCTCAGCTTGTGACATTCTTGCTTCTTCCCTTCCTGCAGTCACACTGGCCTCCGATAGCCTCTGGGACACACTCTGTACCATAATCTTGGTTCACAATGCTCTCTGTGTCCAGAACATTCCTCCTCCCTATTTCGATGAACTTATTCCTCCCCACCCTGCAGCGTTCCCCTTTCCCCTCAGACTAGACCAGGTCACTTTGTGCTAACTTCTCGTAACACTTTGTACTTTATTTTCATGTGATAGTTATCACATATTGTAACTATGCCTTTTTGTGACTTATTTATTAATTTCTACCCCCCGCTCCAGACAGTAAGCTCAGTGAAGGCAGAATGGTATCTTCGGCTTGCTGTGGCTTCCAGGGAAGGGCACGGCATGATCAATACTCTGTAAATGTTTCTGAAATCAGTGAGTTTTTAATTCATTCATTCAGGAAGTCTTTTGAGCACCTTTCTTTTTTTCATGCCTGAGTTGGGCACTGGATGTATAAAAATAAAAGACAGACTCTTCTCACCAAGTCTAGTGGGGAAAAATCACAAGCAGAACAGCAATTTCAGTGCACTGTCTTATTTCCACTGTGAGAGGAAATAAAAATATTAAATTATAAAAGAATTTTCAACCCTTCACTCTGTCCTAAGGGAGGGCCATTATTTTGTTGAGTGGCATAAGGGATAAAATTTTAGGTACACGCAGATGATAGGGTGGGTTAGCTCTAAGGACAGAATTGGTGACATCTAAGAAACTGGGGGACTGCAAAGAGAGAGCAGATATTTTGGTTTCTATTGCTGAATGATCCCAAACACAAACCACACAGCTGCTTGGCCACACACATACCCCACCTATTCCTGACAGAAATGACTGAAGACTTATAATCATTGATTGGACTAGTTCTCCAGAGACACGGAACCAGCAGGGTAGAGACAGACATAGGTATAGACATAAATACCGAGATATGGAGATATATTACCCCACAGTCTGTCATCTGCCAGCCAGAGAGCCAGGGAAGCCCACGGTACAATTCAGCCCAAGTCCAAAGGCCTGAGACTCGGTGGGGGTTGGGTTGGCGATGGTGTGAGCTGTGGTCTGAGTTTGAAAGCTCAAGCGGCAGGCAGGGCAGGAGGAGCTGACATCCCAGTGAAAGCAGAGAGAGTGAATTCATCCTTCCTCCGCCGTTGTGTTCTATTCAGGCTCTCAGTGCATTGGGTGATGCCTGCCCACACTGGGGAAGATGATCATCTCTTCTCAGGCCACTGATTAAAATTCTAATCTCTTCTGGAGATGCTTTCCCAGACACACCCAGAAGTATTGTTTTGTCAGCCTTCAGGGCATCCCTTAGCCCAGCCGAGTTGGCACATAAAATAAACCATAATAGTAGGGAAAAGCCTGCATCACACTGGATGTGAAGGAAGGGTATCAACCCATCCTGTCTAGGTTTCAGAATTTTTTTGGTGTAAGTCCCAAACAAAGCTAGATAGAGAGGCGCAGTTTACAATGGAGCTTGCAGCTCATCTCCATCTGGTCTTCTAAGATGTCACTGGAAGCCATCCTCCACCTTAGAAATGTGTCCTAATCTTGAAAAGCAAGGTCCGATAGCTGAGGGTGTGGTGGGGCAGATTTGGAATCAGTTGTGATGCCAAGGGGTGTTTTCAACTCCCATCATTTCCATGGGCTGCACTCCCATTCTCTGAAATGGACAGCAGACATTTTAAAGGTCTGATGCAATGTGCTTTTGTGGATACAGCATCAGGATCCACTCTACACCCCCACCCCAGTGCCACCTAGCTTGCTGCCCTGAGCCTCCTAGACAGTCTAGAACCATCACCAAGGGATATGCTGTCTTTGGGGTCCTTTGGTGGCCGTGATGTAAGCAGGATTATAGGCAGCTTCTCCGGGAGATGCCAGGACCTGGATGCCTCTGCAGCCCACCCCCACACTGGGACCCAGGATCTTTGGCACATTCAGCTAAGGCATCACAAAGACATATTGGCCCATTTCATTCCTCCCTCAGGCTGCAGGATGTCTGCAAAGGTCGCACAGCCTGGACTTCAAAATCTGCAGGGGGTGGGGGGGTCGGGGGGCATTCTGACTAGGACTAGCAAAACTCTGGTTTGTCTGGGACGATCGAAGCGTAAGTAACAATAGACAGCATTTTCACTCTTGAGAGCGCCGTGCTCTGGTGTCCAAATAAAATCAGGGACTCTGGGAGGAGTGCTATTGCCTTGTTTAGTGACAAACAGAGTGGTGGAAACACTTGGGATTTATATAAGGCAACTGGAGGAGACCACATGGGGACCACTGCTGATGAGAGGTTATTTCTAGAGCCTTCCGTTATTTTCAGGACTCTAAATTAATACAGGGATGCTGGGAGGAGGAGGGTTCAAACAGGGAAATATGCAGTATGGGAAATGTTTCAGTTTAACCCAATGATGAGGCCACTAGAATGAATGCAAAGGAATGACAGAAGGGAACATGAAAGCACAGAAGTACTTGCCATGAAGGAGCCAGAGGCAACTTTTGAGGTCAGGAGATAAATTCACTGTCTTGATCATCGTTCTGGCTCCACAGGTGTGTATGTGTATCAGAACTCGGCAAATTGTATTGTCTTTAGGACAAAGAAAGGGATTAAAGGCCGAGAAACTAGAGAAGAGATGATGCAGAAACTCGAAGCTGGGTTTAAGGCATTTGATTTAATCCAGAAATCAATAGGCAATAGGTTGCAGAAACTTGGAATAGTGTGATCATGGCAGGGCTGAGTGAAATCGTTTGGAGCCACAATGGATATAGGCAAGATGAAAGGGGTCCCGGGACAGAGCACCTTTGGCTCCGGAGCAGAACATATGGAGAAGGAAACCACTCAGCAGAGGAATAATGCATGATCGTGTCCCGATTGGTCCCGGTTGGGCTCTTTGGCAAAGACCCTCTTTAGGTCCTCCATGTTGTTTTCTCCACCCTTCTTCCAGGCACAGTGAGGTCTGAGAGGCAGACTTGATCATAGACATGTCAGAGACGAGAAAATGGCTCGAGTGTGTGCAGGGACCGAGCTGTGATCTCCTACCCGGTGGTGGATCCAGATTTTGTCTTTAATGCCAGATCTGGGGCTTCCTCCACCACCTCCATGGTCCACCTGGGAGGAGGTGGAGACAGAGCAGTGATTGGCACAGGGTCATTTCTCTCCAAACAGCAATGTCCTAGGCAGGACCTTGTCCTCTTCATCTGATGGCTTATGTGGGAGTGGCCCCTCCACCCTGCAAAGTTAGTCCAGTTCAAGGTACCAAAAAGCCTGAGAATAATGTAGTGAATACCACCCAGACTGGCCCAGTCTTCCTAGATTTATAATATTTGCTTCCAATATTGTTTTTAGAGATTATTCAAGTTTAATTCCCTCAAAGAATCCTGTGATTTCCAGTTTTTAATAAGAAATATGTTATTATATATTATAAACCCAGCTTAACTCCCAGCCATGTCTCCCCTCTCTGTCTGAAACGAGAAGGTGCCCAGGGGCAGCCACTATCCTGAGATTAGTGAGTTTTGCTGGTCCCATATATGTTCCCATACGGGGCTAAAGTTTTCCTTAAAATTTGACATAAGCAGTACCATAAGCCATCTTCTGTCTTCACCCATCATCATGATGTTTATCCACGTGGATCCTGGGTATAGATAGGTAGCCTTAATTCTGTCTTTTAAACTTCTGTGCCTCGCTTATCTGTCTCGTGTTCATGGACGTTAATGTGTTTTCAGTTTGGTGCTGTCTGAACAGTAAGAGCCGTGTGCTCATCGACATGCATGCAGACTCCAAGGATGTAAGGGGGGTGCGCCTGTACTTTTATAGGACATCTCCTATTTCTCTACAAAGAAATTGCACCTGCCCGCTCTTACTGCCAATAGGAGGGGTGCCCTTGCTCCATTCGCGTGGGTGCCAAGAATCCTTGAGGTTCAGACTTTTCGTATGATGATCACCTCTTTGGGTTTCCCACCAGCAAACTGCCTGTTTTGTGTGTTCGCCTGTTGGGCAATTTGTTCTTTGTTCTAAATGATACCTTTAGCCATAACCTCTTGCGTGCAGTCTGTGACTGGTTGTTTTGTTACGTTTTGGGTGGCATTTGTTAGAGAGAAGTTTGCAATTTTAATGCAGTTCGATTTCTTTTCCAGAATGATGTGTCCTTTTTTGTGTTGCATTTAAGCATTGTTTTCTTTCTGGAAGTCGTATAAGTACCCTGTATTTTTTTTTTTTCCTGTAAGTTTGAAGTCTTTGGCTTTTCACAATTTGTTCATGAATCCACATGGGGTTTAATTATGCATTTGGTATGAGATATAGATGCAATTTTATTTTACTTTTTACATATAAACATCAGTTAGAACAGAACCAGTCTGGGGCCATTTATTTGTATGGCCATGTATCAAGTTTCTAAATTTGAAGACATCTATTTCTGAGGTTTCTTTTCTTTTTCATCGGCATATGGTTTGATTCTTTGTCAATACCACATTGTATTAAATGCTATTTCTTTATTCGTCTTTATTAGGTAGGATAAGCCCCCCACAACTTGTCCTGGCTCTTTTTGGTCCCTTATGTGCCTCCCCTTCCCTTTCCCCCTCACTCACCACCTGCACAAAAAAAATCATTGTTCCTAACTGCACTGCATTTTTAGGTTAATTTGGTGAGAATGGTCATTTTTAATATATCTCTTCCTTTATCCTTCTGCTGTGTATTTCATTCTTTTTGATGGCTTAGCAGTATTCTATTGTATATAAAACCACATCTTCTATATCCATTCATCATGAGGGACATTTGGCTGCTTTATCTTGGCTATTGTAAGAAATGCTGCTATCAACATAAGGGTACGTGTATCCCTTTGGATTAGTGTTTTTGTATTCTTTGGGTAAATACCCAGTAGTGTGATTTTGATCAGAGGATCGTTCTGTTTTTCACTTTTCCAGAAAACTCCATTCTGTTCTCCAGAGTGGCTGTACCGGTTTGCTTTCCCACCAACAGTGTGAGAGGGTTCCCTTTTCTCCACATCCTCGCCAACACCTGTTGTTTCTTGTGTTTTTGATTTTAGTCGTTCTGACGGGTGTGAGGTGATAGCTCCCTGTAGTCTTGGTTTGCATTTCCGAGTGACAATGAGCATCTTTTCACATGTCTCTTGGCCATCTATCTGGATGTCTTCCTTGGAAAAATGTCTATTCATGTCTTCCTTCCATTTTTTTAAAGATTTTATTTATTTATTTGTTAGAGAGAGAGAGAGAGCGAGCACAGGCAGGTAGAGGCAGAGGGAGAAGCAGGCTCCCTTCCTTCCATTTTTTATTTGGATTATTTGTTTACTGGGCATTGAGTTTTATAAGTTCTTTATATATTTTGGATACAAACCCTTTGTCAGATATGTCATTTGCAAATGTCTTCTCCCATTCTGTTAGTTTTATTTTAACTTTGTTGACTGTTTCCTTCACTGTGCAGAAGCTTTTTATTTTGATGTAGTCCAAAAAGTTCATTTTTGCTTCTGTTTCCCTTGCCTCAGAAGGTGACATATCTAGAAAAATATTGCTACGGCTAATGTAAGAGACATGACTGCCTGTGTTCTCTTCTAGGATGTTTTATGGTTTCAGGTCTCACATTTAGGTCTTCAATTCATTTTGAGTTTATTTTTGTGTGTGGTGTAAGGAAGTGGTCCGGTTTCATTCTTTTGCATGTTGCTGTCCAGTTTTCCCAGCACCATTTGTTGGAGAGACTTTTTCCCATTGGATATTCTTTCCTGCTTTGTTGAAGATTAATTGACCATATAATTGTCAGTTTATTTCTGTTTTCTATTCTGTTCTATTGGTCTATGTGTCTGTTTTTAAGCCGGTACCATACTGTTTTGATCACTACAGCTTTGTAATATAACTTGAAGTCCGGAATTGCGATGCCTCCGGCTCTGCTTTTCCTTTTTCAGATTGCTTTGGTTACATGGGGTCTTTTGTGCTTCCATGCAAATTTTGGAAATTTTTTTCCTACTTCTGTGATTTCCTAGTTCTGTGACGATGCTGTTGGTATTTTGATAGGGATTGCATAAAATGTGTAGATTGCTTTGGGTAGTATAGACATTTTTTTAATTTTTAATTTTTTTATAAACATAGAATATAACCCCACCACCCTCTCCGGGCACCCTTCCCCCCTACCCCCCTCAGTTTGTTTTGACATTAAGAGTCTCTTTTGGTTTGTCTCCCTCTCGATCCCATCTTGTTTCATTTATTCTTTAACAGTATTTGTTCTTCTAATACATGAGCATGAAATGTCTTTCCATATCTTTGTGTTATCTTCAATTTCTTTCATCAGTGTTCTCGTAGTTTTCAGAGTACAAATCTTCCACCTCTTTGGTTAGGTTTATTCCTAGGTATCTGATTATTTTTAGTGCAATTATAAATGGGATTGTTTTCCTAATTTCTCTTTCTGCTGCTTTATTATTGGTGTATAGAAATGCAACAGATTTCTGTACATCGGTTTTGTATCCTGCAACTTGACTGAATTTTTATCAGTTCTAGCAGTTTTTTTGGTGGAGGATTTTGGGGTTTTTTTTCTTTAAGATTTTATTTATTTATTTGAGAGAGAGAGAACACATGAGCAGGAGGGAGGGACAGAGAGAGAGACAGACAGACTTCCCACTGAGCAGGGAACCCAACAGGGGACTCAGTCCCAGGACCCTGAGATTATGACCTGAGCTGAAGGCAGACACTTAACTGAGCCACCCAGGTGCCCCTGGGTTTTCTGTGTAGAGTATCATGTCACGTCCAAACAGTGAAAGTTTTACTTTCTTCTCTACTGATTTGGATGCCTTTCATTTCTTTTTCTTGTCTAATTACAGCAGCTAGGACTTCCAGTACTATGTTGAATAAAAGTGGTGGCCGTGGACATCCTTGTCTTGTTCCTGACCTTAGGGGGAAAGCTCTGTTTTTCCCTACTGAGGATAATATTAGCTGTGGGTTTTTCATATATGGCTTTTGTTATGTTGAAGTATGTTCTCAGTATATCCACTTTGTTGAGGGCTTTTTAGCATGAATAGATATTGTACTTTGTCAAATGCCTTTTCTGCATGTATTGAAATTATCTTGTGGTTCTCATCCTTTCTTTTACTGCTGTGATGGTTCCAGTACATTATTGAGGGGAGATTAAGGCAGTAGGCATCCTTGTCTCTTCCTGATTTTAGAGGAAATATATTCAACAATTAAGCATAATATATTTAGTAATGTTTGTTGAAAATATCTGGTATTAAATAGTGTTTGCCAGTTAAAGTTATTACCAGTTTGCTTAGAGTTTACCACTAAAGAGTTTTAAAATTTATCAAGTGCTACATCTCTAGAGATGAATATGTATGTGTGTATTTTTATATACACACACACACATTTGAATATACAAATACATACATGCGTATTTATCTCAATACGATATAATGCTCAGACACAAGACTTAAGACTCTTAAGACTAAGACTTAAAACTCTTTAATATATTTAATGTATTCGATAGACATATATGTGAATATATATGTAGTCACATATATAACTTCATTCTGTTAACATAGTGAATTACATTAGTGAATTCTTATATTTCTGGGAAAAAAACCCAGTCATAGTCTCTTATGTGAGTATGCAAACCCACTTTGTTTATATTTTATTAAGGGTTTTTCATTATTACTCATACCATCTTCCTCCTTCTTCTTGAGATAGTCTTAGTATATTTTATTTTTCTGGAAGAATTGTCCATTTTGTTCACATTTTCAAGTCATTGACACGTGTGTATTGTGCCCATAAATAATTATGTCTCTTAATATCTGGTGTTTGTAATTTGTTCCTTTTCTTTCTTTTGTTATTCAGCCTTGTCAGAGACTTGCCCATTTGATTAGGTTTTTATTTTTCAAAGAACAAGCTTTAGTTTTATTGATCCTATTGTTGTTTTTTTGATCTCCATTATTTCTGCTCTCCTCCTCATTGATTCCTTCCTTCCAAATTCCTTTCCCTTTTGTTCCCTTCCCAGGTTGTGTGCTTTGTTAGTAAATTTCAGTCCTTTTCTCCTAGAAGGATGTAAGGTTTTGATGTCTCTACCTGCACACTCCAAATTCTGATGTTTCAGCTTTTTTTTTTTCCCCGTTCCCAGGGTGCTCTGATTTTCATTATGATTTCTTTTTCAATCCCTGAGTTACTTAGCAGTGTATTTTGAATTGTGCAGACATACGGAGGGTTTTCTTGCTTCTCTTCTGTAATCAATAGCAAATGTAACTGCACTGTAGTCAGGTAGCCGATGAGCCTGTGCCTTTGGTGTTTGTTGGTTTAACTTGGCCTTGTGCTCAAGTTTGTGGTGAGTCTGTAAAAGACTTTCCCACCTATCATGTTGGGAACAAGGTTCTAGCAGGTGTATTAGATCCAGCTTGTTTGGCTCTTCTCTGTCCTCCCTAACGAATTGTCTGCTGGGCATGTCAGGACAGGTGTGTTAAAACCTCCATGGCAATGGTGGATTTGTGCACCTATACTCCCAGCTGCTCTTGGTGCCCTGGCCATTCCCGTCTCGATGGAGTCCTCTTCCTCCTCCAGAATTAGGATGTGATTCTGGGTTCTAACCCAAACATGCTTCTGGGATTTAAGGAAAAGTGTCTAGTGTGGCCAGATAGGAAAAGTGGCATGCCTACACCTTTAAAGAAATGCCAGAATATCAGGTAAGTACAGATCAGAAATGTTACTTCTGGTTATAAATAGCTCCAAGTACACAAGAGGCAAAGGCTAATGAGATCATTTAAATTACTTCTGCGTGTTATTCAGTATTTCCCATGAGTCTCTCCATTCCTTTTAACTTCATCTTGATCTGCCTGGGCTCTAATCAAACTGCTTTCTCTCACACTTAACCTCGAGACTGAGGGCTGGGGGAGGCGGGGCAGCAAAGAAGCAGCCATGGGACGCAACTCTCAGGACACAGAAAAATAGCAGAACAAGGAAAAGTGGACTTTTCTTTCCCATCGACTGAACAAAAAGAGCTACAGCATAGGATCGGTTTAGAATGCAGAAGTATCTTCTTGGGTGGCCATCTAATTTTTGGTGCTATTTTTCTGAAGTGTTCATGGACAAGGCCTAAAAGTCCTTTGGTGAATTTATCCTCTGGTACCTGTGTTTTTAATCAAATGGAGGCACTCAGGTGACCAGTCACGTGTAAAAATCATAGCCAGGATTGACTGAACCTTGCTGTGTGCCAGGCATTGTTCTCGGTACTGGGCATTTATGAACTCATTTAACCTTCATGACAGCCCTGTGAGGAGTGGGTATCATTATTCCCATTTTACAGATGAGGACACTGAGGCACAGGGACATGAAACAACCTCCCAAGGTCATGCAGACCATAAAGGATCCCTGGTCAGCCAGTTAGCTCCAGACACCTGGCTCTCACTGCCATCTTCAGGGGACAAGTAGACCTGCTACCCGGGGCCATGGCTTAGCCACAGGACAGTGAACACGCATGCTCAGAACAAGCTTCAGTAAGAAACCAATTGCTTTTTTTTTTTTTTAAGATTTATTTATTGGGCACCTGGGTGGCTCAGTGGGTTAAGCCTCTGCCTTCAGCTCAGGTCATGGTCTCAGGGTCCTGGGATCCAGCCCCCCCATCGGGCTCTCTGCTCGGCAAGGAGCCTGCTTCCCCCCACTCTCTCTGCCTGCCTCTCCGCCTACTTGTGATCTCTGTCTGTCAAAATAAGTAAATAAAATCTTAAAAAATAAGATTTATTTATTTGTTTGAGTGGGGAGGAGCAGAGGGAGGGAGAGAGAGAATCTCAAGCAGGCTCCATTCCCAGCACAAAGCCCGACGTGGGGCTCGATCTCACGACCTCGAGATCATGACCTGAGCCAAAGTCAAGAGTGGGACACTTGACTGACTGAGCCACCCAGGCACCCCACAAACCAGTACTTTCTAAATTACCAAGAACTAAGTGATGCTCATTCTAATTTATGTTCAGTGCCTTTAAAAAAATTCTGTGAAAATTGATAAGCTGCAAATTCATGTTTCACACATGAGATAATACCCTCTGAACAGAATACTTTGCGTTGCAGAAGTTCCCTTTACCAAGCAGCCCGGGTGAAAGGCCTTAGTGTGTTGTGTGTTCTGCTTCTGAACTAGTCTGTGAAGAGAAGTTCTCGCTTCACAAGCAAAGCTCTAGGGCTCCGGGTATGAGGTTGTTCTGGTTTTGACAGACTCCTGGGGAAGGCAGTTTGTCCCTTCCTTACCAGCTGAATACAATGTCAGTGACATTACCTTGCAGCTCCATTCTCCTGTCATGCAAAGAATAAATTGTCCTTTTGATGCATTGGAGGAAAATGATGTGTCA
The DNA here is from genome assembly GCA_003697995.1 of Taxidea taxus jeffersonii. Lineage (NCBI taxonomy): Eukaryota > Metazoa > Chordata > Mammalia > Carnivora > Mustelidae > Taxidea > Taxidea taxus. Next base: position 11,643 of record RCUC01148213.1, read on the forward strand.
TCCTCATGAAATCAACATTGACACATGTGAGTGACTCATGGGATTTTTCTGGTGAGTGAGGTCACATCCCAAAACTCAGAGGCAGTGCCTATAACCAAGTCACATCTACAGATGTCTTTATTCAGGAAATTACAATCTTAACAAGTCTTCATTTACAAATCTTTGAGGGTTATGGTTATCCTATTTTCCTTTTAAAATAATGTCTGAAATAAAGTCTGCTATATTTCTGAATCCTAAATATTTCTCCATTCACCTAAATGAATGAAACTAACTTCCTCCCTTCCTTCTTTTCTTTTTCTTTCTTCCTTTCTTCTTTCTTCTTTCTTTCTTTCTTTCTTTCTTTTTCAGCTATGAAGAGATTAATTTTAACTATAGAGTTTTTGCTTATGAATAGTTAAAATCAATTGCTTCTGTACTTGCTAAATAAGAGATTCTAAAACATTTTAAAGCAATAAATGGGCACCTGGGTGGCTCAGGCGTTGAGTGTCTGCCTTCAGCTTGGGTCATGATCCCACTCTCCTGGGATTGAGCCCCACATCGGGCTCCCTGTTGCAGGAAGCCTGTTTCTACCTCTCCCACTCCCCCTGCTTGTGTTCCCTCTCCTGCTCTCTCTCTCTCTCTGTCAAATAAAGTCTTTAAAAAAATAAAGCAACTAAAAATTTAATTAATGTTAGAAAGTAGCGTAAATACAGGTGATTAGTCTAAGTGTTAAATATCTGGAAATGCTTCATAATGTTAAAAAATGACTAACTTACTTATTTTGGTCATGGCTACCTAGGAGCTGGCTGGTGGAGATCTTGTGAGGTGGAGAGCTCACTCATGGTGGTGAGGCAGAAAGGGGGATGGAGGGACACCTGGGTGGCTCAGTTGGTTAAGCGGCTGCTTTCGGCTCGGGTTATGATCCCAGTGTCCTGGGATCGAGTCCCGCATCAGGCTCCTTGCTCGGCAGGGAGCCTGCTACTCTCTCTGCCTCTGCCTGCCTCTCTGTCTGCCTGTGCTCACTCTCTCTGACAAATAAATAAAATATTTAAAAAAAAGAAAGAAAGAAAGGGGGATGGAGAGAGTGACAGGCCAGGGGCGTAGACTTTGTCCAGCTGCTGCAAGCATCCTTCATAGATTCTAAGCTGGAAGAGACTAGAAGCAGATACCCTGGAAACTCTTGGAGGGGGCACTGCAGGTAGCAGGAATAGAACCTGGGGAATTGGGAGACCCCCACCCCACCCCACCCCCACCACACACCAGTCTTAGAATGAAGGCTTTTCTGGAAGACAAGCAGAAAACAGATTTCTGGGGATCTTCATGGCTGTATTGACAGCTACCATGGCAGGTTTGGACATGAGGTGTGCGGGACAAGTGGCATCAAGGATGCCGCTAGGATTTGGGCTTCACCAACCACGTAGATAGTGTTTTGATTAAGCAAGAATAAAGGCCATTGTAGAAAGGCAAGAGGGCCTGTGTTCCTATGATCCTCTTCACACTCCATCTTCCTTCTCCCCCGACAGACTCTGCTTGTCCATGCCTTGGTAATGGGGCTCCTACTTCTTTTCTCACTCCTTCCCCATGGGTCTGTACCAGTTATGACCTCACTGCCCTTCCTCAAGGGTATGGATGTCTGGACAAGTACTGTAGTCTGGGTCCTTATGTGACCAAATCTCCCCACTTGCTGACCTCCCCCTTCAGCAAGACCCACACCCTCCAAATGGCTGTGGAGTCACTGTCCATGGAATTTAGCAAGAGAGATACTAAGAGGATACTGCATTAGTCTGGCGCTTGCCCAGAGAAGTGGCTAAATCAGTTACTGTCCTTCATAATCAAAACTAAATCAATAAATAATGATGGAACAATTTGCCATTTTGATCTAATTCCTAAAGTCCACATTGGTCCCTGCCCTTGTGACTATGTGGATGCATAGGGCCAACTAATTGATTCCTAAAAGATTTTCTTTTAAGCAGGCTCTAATCTAATTGGTCCTCAGTTCCGAAGCAAAAGAGGTACATTAAGGGTAATTTCGTGAGCAAAAACCCTCCACTGCTCTTTGTCTCCTTGGAGAATTATTTTGCCGTAGGAGAGAAGACACAGTAATTGAAGTCAATCAAGGTTAAGCAACATGTGCCCGGCAGCTCCGCGCCAGGGGTCTTTCATACACTGGGTCAGTATTGGCTTCCAGACCTTCACAGTCAGGCTTGTAATTGACAAGAATGGTTTCACACAGAAGAAGATTCTAAATGGCTTTCCAGTGAGTGCACCATGTAATGTCGGAAGCAGCAGTGTTGTTGGTCTTTTTCTTTTCTGAGATTTCCCTTGCAAACCAGTTTACATGAAAACAAAGAAAACACCTCATGGCGCACTGTCATTTTACTTGAGACATTCTGTCTCACCCCCTCTGAGCCACCCCTTGCACCACCTTCAAGGGCGTTGGGTCCCATGCCTTACAGAGCTCCCCCATGTGACTTGAGAGCTCAGGGGTCGGCAGCCATCACTGCATCCAGCTTTGTGGATGCTCCTTTCTGAAACATACTTGGGCAGTTTCTCGCACCTCTGGTGACCTTCAGCTCTTGACATTGAGTTTGGTCTCCTTCAGAGCTTCACTCCATGTGCAGGTCAGGTGACCCCTTCGCTGTGGTGGTCCCTCTCTACTCTCTCTGTGCTCACAGCTATAGATGAGGCCTGGGGCAGCTCCATCCTGTCCTCCTGGGGTCCTAGTCCCTCTGGGGCTTTGGCAGGTGTCTTGTTTAGCAAATACAGTTGATTCTCATTATTTGCAGTACTGGTATTCTATAAAGTCATTGTAGATGTTGAATGAGTGAGTACTGAACCATTGCTCCTAGAGTAAATACAGGGTTAGGTTCCTGTGAGTCTCTGGTCACAAAATTTTCATCAACCCATCAACAGAAACTTGCTGTATGTGTCCTTCTATTTAATATGATATTATGGATTCTATTTAATATTTATTGGATTCACTGACCTTGAACTCAAGGCCAACAGCACCAGAAGTCATGTCTGATTGAAGCTCATCTAGCACTTATATCTTCTCCATAAGGCACATCACAGCCTTCCTGAACTTTAGAAACACCAGGCAGCACTCTAGTACCAGACTTGGGAGCCATTCTAAATAGCAAAATTGCCCACAAAAAGCACAAACAAAAAATGTGGCACTAAGTAGGTCATGAAAAGGATACTTGTTTACAGTTTTGAGAGCTGAAACAAGAAGGCAGACCATGTCCTTGGTCAACTTCAGCTGGGAAACATGCTCATCAGGCAACTTGAATTTTTTTACCTCTATGTGCATGTCCTGAAATGACCAGAAAAGTACTGTGGGTGATTTGGGGGGTGGGTCATAAATAAATTTCAGCAAGTACATGAATTTGTAGAGGTGGAATTTATAAATAATGAGGATTGACTATACTTTCTTTGCCCAAAGTTATAAAGATATAGTCTCTTCCATTTTCTTCTAATAGTTGTAGAGTTCTGTTTTTTAGATTTAGATTTTTTAAATTCCCATTTGTGAATGGTTGTGTAATAAATCATGATTCTTTATGGATAAACACAATTATCCTAGTACCATTTATCACGCTTTTATCCTTTTTCCTACTGATTTGTCATATGTCAATTTTGCATATATGTGGTTCTTTTGTGAACTCTTCTGCTCCCTTAGTCTGTTTTTCTACATTTTATCACTCCGGCTTTACAATAGATCTTGAGATCTTGTGGGGGCAGATTCTTCCACCTTAATTTCTTTAATATCCCTTTATTAGTATCTTTTAATGCAATAATGGGTACAATACGAGTGCCTGGGTGGCTCAGTCAGTTAAGCATCTGCCTTTGGCTCAAATCATGCTCTCAGTGTCCTGGGATCGAGCCTGGCTTTGGGGTCCCTGCTCAGCAGGAAGTCTGCTTCTCCCCTGCCTCTTCGACCCACTCATGTGCTCTTGCTCGTGCTTTCTCTCTCTCAAATAAAAAAATAAATATTTGAAAAATAATGGATACTACAATAGAGTTAAGTATTCTTTAGATTATAATGCATAATAATAAAATGAATGCTTGGAACTCTAGAATATCACCAGTCCTTGGCATCTACTTGTGTGCGTCTCAGCAAAGGGAACTACCATCTTGAATTTTTCACTTTTTGTTCCTTTGTTGTTGTTTTTTTTTATAGTTTAATCACATAGGCACATATGCCTATATACAATATTGTTTAGTTTTGTGCTTTTTCTTTAACTTTATAGGTGACATGTTGCATAATCATTTACTACTTATTTTCCTAAAATTAATCCATGTTGTTGTGTATAGTTGTAATCCATTCATTCTCATGGCTGTGGAACATTCTATTTGGGAACATAACACAATGCATTCATCACTTCCCCTGTGGAAGGACAATGAGTGGGTCCCACTTGTTTGCAAAATGTTAGTAGAATGGACACATGTGCATATGTCCCATGGTATACGTGGTAAGAGCTTCTTACAATAGTTGCAGGAATAGAATTGTTGCAAATACTCAGCTTTAGGAGATGGTGCCAAGTTATTTGCCAAAGTGATTGTATCAGTTTTTACTCCCATCAGAAATCTGTTAGAATCCTCATTGATCCACATCACCAGCATTTGGCATTTTTAAATATATTTTGCCAATCTAATAGGCACACAAAAGGTATTTTATGATCTCAGTTTGATTTCTCAGCTATTGCTGAAGTAGATCATGTTTTTAGATAGCTGTCATTTATGTTTCCTTTTTTGAGAATTATCTTTCATGTCTATAGCCTATTTTTCTAATGGTTGTCTTTTTAATTGATTTGTATGAGATTTGTTTTTTGTCTCATTTTAGAAACCCATCCCTATTTTGAAGACATAAATTTGTTCTCATATCTTTATTTTACTTAATTTTTCCTTTCATATATATGTCTTTCTTCATCCATATAGAATTGATATCTGAGTATGATGTATGAATAGCCAATTGTCTTAACATTGGTTATTGAATAGTTCATTCTTTTCACAAAAATCTTCTTTGCTCCATCTGTCATGCATCAAGTTCTAATACTTATTTGCATCTTCTTCCAGGCTCACTATTTTGTTTATATGAATGAATCTTTTTCTTTTTTTCCTCTGTTGGTACTACATTATCTCAATTACTACAGTTTCATCATAAGTCTTGATAGCTGGTAGGAATTTAAACTTATAAATGTACCCCAAAGTAAAGCTATTGTTCCCTCCCATGAGTGCTAATACGTAGTCCTTACATTTGGTATCCACCATTCCTTCTGCCCTGAGCCTTTCTCTGGATCCCAGGACCTTCCAGGATCCAGCCACAAGGGCATTATGGCTGGCACCCTGCCCATGCTGGGATCCATCTCATTGGTTGTGCTCAAGTTGTACTAGCTGTTAAATCTTTGAAATCTCATGTCTGCCTTAACCTATCAAAACTAGGCAAATCTGTTGAACCTTTTAAATAATTTTTAGGTCTACCTATTCATTTTTTGGGTTTTGCATGTTAATGCAATTTTGCTGTGTGAATTTCACAAGCCAATAGCATACTTGGATAATGACTCTTAAAAAACTATAATAAGGAAAAAAAAACTAATAAGGAACCAGCATGCTCCAAATCAATGATTGAGTAATTATGCTATTTTTCCATACAAGGGGAGGTAAAAGAAGTAAGGTCCAAATTTGTACCTTTATAAGAGTTGGCACTTAGGTGAGATGGTTTAGGCAACCAAAAGCTGACTTCCAACTGCAAAAAAAAAATGTTTAAAAAAATCTGTTCATTCAGTCATCTCTATTCATCATTCATAACTGTGCTTCCATTTTTTCTTTTTTTTTTTAAAGATTTATCCATTTATTTGAGAGACAGTGAGAGAGAGCATGAGAGGCTAGAAAGTCAGAGGGAGAAGCAGACTCCCCATGGAGCTGGGAGCCCGATGTGGGACTCAATCCCGGGACTCTGGGATCATGACCTGAGCCAAAGGCAGCTGCTTAACCAACTGAGCCACCCAGGCGCCCCTGTGCTTCCATTTTTTAATATTTCCTTAAACATATACATAGCTATTCTGTATTCCATGTTTCTAACAAGTCTGGTATTTGAAGTCCTTTAGAATCTAAATCTGTTTATTCTTTCTTATGCCTCCCACTGGTGGGTGGCTCATGTCCTCATATACAGGATGATTTCTTTTTTTTTTTTTTTAGATTTTATTTATTTATTTGACAAAGATCACAAGCAGACAGAGAGGCAAGCAGAGAGAGAGGAGGAAGCAGGCTCCCCGCCAAGCAGAGAGCCCGATGCGGGACTCGATCCCCGGACCCCGAGATCATGACCTGAGCCGAAGGCAGAGGCTTAACCCACTGAGCCACCCAGGCGCCCTACAGGATGATTTCTGATTGAGAACTCCTATCTGCTTGATCTTAATGCATAGGAATCCTGTGAACCTAAATTGAGGACTATTTCCTCCAAAAACAATTCATCTTTGCTTGTCCTAGAAGCCCAGACCTGCTGCACACTTTAGTTTCTTTCAAGTGTCTGAGCTTAATTCTGGAGTTTCTATTCAATTGACCCTTTTTACTGTTAGCCCAAAGAACCAAATCCAAGTGCTGGTGTTAGCACTTACGTTCAGCATAATCTTGCTCTCTGCTCACATTTTCCAGCTCCAGTTTTGGCTCATAGGTTGGTCCTTAAATTTGGGAGGAGGAGTGGGAATGAGGTCTTTGGAGATCTCCTCTGTTTTCTGCAAGGTCAGCAATGCATCAAGAACCATACATTGTCTGGAATCTGTTCTGCAGCAGGAGAGCCCTATCTCCATAAATCTGCTAACCATACTACCTGAAGTGGAAGTCTGCCATGGCAATTCTTGGTCTTGTGCTCTGCTATCTGGATTTTAGAGTCATCCTGTCAGTCTGTGCACACATACACAGAACACTGTAGCAGTATTATTTATTGGGATTCCAGTAGGTTTATAAGTTAATTTGCAGAGAATTAACATGTTAATGAGTCTTCCTATCTCACCATTTATTAGTTCTCAATATATTATCATTTCATCCATTTTTCTATATTCTTGAGTATTTTTTTGTTTCTCCTATAAAATCAGACTTTTTAAAAAAGATTTTATTTATTTATTTGACAAAGAGAGAGATCACAAGTAGGCAGAGAGGCAGGCAGAGAGAGAGAAGGGGAAGCAGGCTCCCTGTTGAGCAGAGAGCCCGATGTAGGGCTCTATCCCAGGACCCTGAGACCATGACCTGAGCCGAAGGCAGCAGCTTAATCCACAGAGCCACCCAGGTGCCCCCAAATCAGACTTTTTAAAAAAGATTTATTTATTTGGTGTTCTTAGAGAGCAAGAGAGAGAATACAGGAGCAGGGGGTGGGACAGAGGGAGAGGGAGGGAGAAAATCTCAAGCAGGCTTCCCACCGAGCACAGAGCCCGACTCAGGACTCAGTCTCATGGCGCTGAGACCATGACCTCTGAGTCCATCAAAGAGTCAGATGCTCAACTGACTGGGCCACCCAGGTGCCCTTAAGTCATATCTTTTAAAAAAATTATTCTTCCTTTTTGTTGCTGATATATGAGAATACAATTAAAATTGTGCATATTGATCTTATATCCTGCAACATTGCTCAATGATCTTACTTAATTTAAATATTTGAAAATTTGGGGTTTTATATGTAAATAATCATATCATATGGAAATAGTGGCAGTTTTTCTTCTTTTGTAACTCTGTACAATTTACTTCTTTTTAGTGTCTTATTCTAATGGTTGAGATCTGCTAAATGGTGTTGAACAGAAGTGATAATGGTAGCCATCCTTATCTCCTTCCTCATATTTGCTATAGGGCTTCTTTTTTTATTTAATTTCTTTTCAGTGTAACAGAATTCATTGTTTATGCACCACACCCAGTGCTCCATGCAATACGTGCCCTCCATAATACCCACAACCAGGCTCCCCCACCCTCCTACCCCCCGCGCCTTCAAAACCCTCAGATTGTTTTTCATAGTCCATGGTCTCTTATGGTTCATGTCCCCCTCCTTAATTTAAGGGAGCATTCTTCTATTTCTAGTTATTGGGAGCTTTTAAAGTAGTGTTGAAATAGCAACTGATGTTTTGCACTATTGAGATTAAATATGTTTTTTCTCATTTAATGCGGTGAATTACATTAATAGATTATCTTTTGTTAAAACACCCTTATAGAAGAATAAAACAAACTTGGTCATAATGTTGTTGTTGTTTTTTAAGTAGGCTTCATGCCCGGTGTGGAGCCCAGTGCAGAACTTGATCTCATAATTCTGAGATCAAGACCTGCTCTGAGATCAGAAGTCAGATATTCAGCTGACTGAGCCACCCAGTCATTATGAGGGTGGCCCTCATAATGCATTTTTTAATATGTTATTGGATTTAGTTTTTCAGTAATTTGCTTAGCATTTTTATCTTTAGATTCAAAAGTAAGAATTTTCCTCTTTTGCTCTTTTCATATCCAGATTTGTTTTCTTCATTTTTTTTAATAGCCAATTATCTCAACACAAGTTATGTAATGTACCATCATTATGATAAGGATCTGTATCTGGGCTCTCCTGTTCCCTTATCAGTGCCACACTATTCTGTGGTTGTAAATGTATGGTACGTTGGGAGGTATGCAAAACCCCTCTCATTTTTCAAAGACTTCTTGACAACACTTGTTTATTTTTTCTTTCATATAACTATACAGTTATGTTTTTTTGACATTGTTTTAAAGCTAGAGGCTAATTAGAATCACAGTAAGTTTTAGAAATTCAGAATTTATAGGAAAACATATGTTATAAAGGAATATATAGGAAAGATATATTTTATAAAACATAAACATACTGTTAGAACTACATTTTATGTAAGCCTCTTGGTAACCACAAACAAAATACCTATATAGAAGTTAAAAGAAAAAGAGAGAGGAATCAAGACCTATCATTACAAAAAACAGAAGACTGGAATACAAAAGAAGACAGTGTGAGAGAGAGAAAGAAACAAAGGCCTATAAGACAAACAGAACACAGGTAACAAAATGGCATTAGTAAATCTTTCCCTATCAATAATTACTTTAAATCTAAATGTACTAAATCCCCAACAAAAAGATAGAGAGTGACTGAATGGATAAAAAATGAATATCCATCTCTGTGCTAGGCAAGAAACCCACTTTAGATTCAAGGACACACATAGGTTCAAAGTGAAGGGATGAAAAGGATATTCCATGCAAATGACAACCAAAGAAAGCAGGGGTGGCTATGCTTATATCAGACAAGGTACACTTGAAGTCAGAAACTGTTTATAGACAAAGGTCATTGATAAAAGTCAATTCAACAGGAAGATATAGCAGTTGTAAATATATATGCACTCAACATCACAGCACCTATGTATATAAATTAATACTGACATATTTAAAAGGAGAAATCAGCAGAACAATAATGGTAGACTTCAGTATGTCACTTTCAATAATGAAAGGACATCCAGACAGAAAATCAATAAAGAAGCAGTTGATTTGAACAAAATAGACCTAATAGACACACACAGAGCTTTTCATTCATCAGCACAAGAACACACGGAACATTCTCCAGGAGATTACATGTTAGGGCACAAAACAAGTCTTAACAAACTTAGGAAGATTGAAATCCTCCAAGTGTCTTTTCTGACCACGATAAAATGAAACTAGAAATCAGTAATGGCAGGAAAAGAGGAAAATTCACAAATATGTGGAAACTAACATGCTCTTAAACAAACACTGGGTCAAGGAGAAAAATCCTAACAGGAAATTTTGAAAAATTAATACATATATACAAAGATACATGTATGTGCTTATGTACACACATAGGCAGAGAAACTTAGTTTTTATCTGATTACCCTTTCTTGAATTTCAGGAGCATTGAAGATTGTTTCCTTGATCTTAACATTTGATAGAATTGTAAGAAAATAATTAGTCTGTGAATTACAGTTATTTATATAGTTATCTAAGCAATTTATATCCACCAACTAGAAACTAAAAGCAGTTGCTTCAGAGGGCAGAGGAGCGGTTTTGGATTATCAAATAAGGTGCAGTTCTGGACTATTGTGGAGAGTGTAAATCTCTTCATGAGTCCTTGCTCAAAGTTAAAAGTGCCATTGAACAAACAGCACATATTGTATGAGAAGCAAACCTGTCTTCTTCTAGTAGCATTTGTGTTATTGATGGTGCCTGAGAGACCAAAGCAAGACCAAAATTCACTTAAATTTGTAGGGATCCTAAGTAGAATGTTTGCATCTTGAAATAATAACTTTCACAGATTCCTCCATGAATCACTTACCTTCTCCATTTGACAGCCTAATTTTCTCTGTATTCAGTATATCAAAGATCACAGTATTCAATACTGATCAGTATTCAAGCCAGCCACGAAGACCTCTGTCTGCAAGAACTGCTTTCTATGGAGACAAATTAAATGGCCTGGGATATGTTTCAGGATGTGCTCATCACTTGAGAAATTTTATGGAAAATAGAAGTCACAAATTTTAAACACACACACACACACACACACACACACACACACACATCATACTACCATCAAGAGTTCTTGTACAGAATCTTGCTTATCCATTAATTCATTTGGGTGATGGTGAATTTTTCTCTGTGTGTGGTTGGAAATTTGGAAAGTCAAAATATCATTTCCTTCCAGTTTGAACTTAAAATTTAGAAGAGAACAATGAAATATCCCCTATGTTTTCAAACAACTGTTTACTAGTTGCTTATTTTGAATGAGGTATTCTGCTATAGACCATAACAGAAGACTGGTTCTTTATTCTTGCTGTCCTCTCAAAATGAAGATGGCAATACGTTGTCAGGAACTATGCAGGGTCTGAGATTTTTACGTGCTTTCAAGCTAACAAAGTGGCCTGTTAGAGTTTACTGTTACTTCTCTGGTAGAAGACACGAGACCCCCTGGTTCAGAGGCAAAGGACAGTATTACTCATGGCAAAAGTATTGCCAGAGATTTATGCCAGTTCCCTCTGCTCCTCAAGTCTCTTGGGACAATGCTAAGGGCCCATCACAGATGCCTGCACATGCAGTGGGCCACATTATGGGAGAGAAACACTGAGCCTGGGGAATTTGCTGCATCTGTAATAAGCCTATGCTTTGTCTAGGAGCAATGCTACCTCGTTCCTCAAGGTTGCTTGTTGTAAACAAAACACAGCAATGGGGTGGTGGGAGGGAGCAGTCAAGGTTTATCTTCTTAACCTGCCCAGCAGGAACTTACAGGCATGCTCAGGGCCTATGGCAGATTGCCTCTCCCAATACAGATCTGCAGTAAATGCCAGGTAACAGTCCATGACCAGGGTCTAACATCACAGTGCAATAAAGAATATGTGGTGCAGGTCACCCTGTTGGTTCAAAGGAGGAAATATTCCTTGGGATATCAGCTGCTGGAGAAGACACTGGAGGAAATGAGATTCAATGTGAACCTTGAAAGTGGAGTCACATCCGGATCCAAGAGGCAAAGAAGCACGAGAAAGAATTGTAATTAGAGGAGCCTTTTAAATACTCCACTAGGTAGGGTGGATCAGAGAACGAGTGGTTGGGAAGCTGGGTATGTTACCCACGAACATGTGTGTTAATGAAGGCCTGAGTTGGACAGGCACTGGATTTGGGAGGGGAGGGACATGGAAAAGACCTACAGAGGATGCTTCAGTTCAAGCTGGTGACATGAGAACAACCTGTCCAAAATTTTGAAATCTTCGTATAATTGCTTCATGTTCAAAGCAGAACAATCCAATTGTGAGTGTATCTTGTGTTTTAATGCAGGAGGTTCTAAGCTCTAGAAGTCACCGATCTTGGACTTACCTACCTGCAACACAGAGAAGAATGGCCACAAGCATAGTTTCTTTTGTTATGCTCCCCATTGCTTTCACCCGCCTTTTCTAACATCCTCTTTGTCTACATTGGAGTCCCATTCCTGCCATGAAAGACCCACTAAGACAGACATCCCTGCATTGAGTAATTGATAAGTTTCAATAGGATAATTCTGACAAAGCCCTACTCCCGTCCCTTAATTACAACGCACAAAATTACTGTTGGCTGTGGTCTCATCACTTAGTTTTTATGCTAGGAGACTTTCCTCACCTTCCATCATTACACTTGGACTGATAGTGGTCTCCTATGGGATCTCTTTCTTTATGCAAAGAAAGAAAAAAGCGTAGAAAAAAACCTGGTCAGTGAGCTAATAGAAATGAATGTAAGACAGCTTGTCCTCTGAACAACAGTTAATTTTATTAGCGTAAGTATCCCTGATGGCTGGCAGCAAAACTTAGCATCCACAGTGAAGACCTGCCTTGTTTTCACACTTGCCATTTTGAATGACCTTATAAAAATATTTTATAGAACATGGATTTCAGTACTTGCAGAAGATTCTCTGATAAAGCTGTCAAAGTGCAGAAGTAAAGGCATTATTTGAGCCAGAGAGAGAATTCCAAAGAAACACATAAGCATAATTTCAGGTGGTATGCCATTATCTAGGAAAAAAAAGAAAAAGAAAGAAAGAAAAGCCAAGCATTTTAACAGCTGGAAGAAGGAAAAAAAAGTCTTTGGTGTGTGTTTCAGATGAATACATTCCATGAAACATAAAGCAGCATTTGTCTCATGAGGCATATTCAAAAAAAAGTTGTGATCTCTGTTGTGTTTATTTTTTCTGTGAGTAGTTTTATTTGGTTGCAAATGAGAGTATATACAAAATTAATGTTCTTTTCGGAAGGGCATTTGTTTTAATGACAGTGGAATATGTGGTCAATAAAGTTGAAATTTTTAGATTGAGGAAAAAATTAAGGGTATTGATCAATTAAGGGTATCGATCATATTTTTGGTTAATGGTCCATTAAGAGATGTTACTATATTGGTTCTAGAATTGCCCCCTGAGAGATACCATATATGTATATATATGGTATCTCACACACACACACACACACACACACACACACACACACACACACATATATATGGTATCTCACATATATATATGGTATCACACACACACACATATAGTTTCTATGTCCTATCTCAGGTTATTCTCTGATGTATCTTTAAGGTGAGAATCGTAATTTCATCCAAGAATGCCCTCTTCTCTAGGAAGTCTAGAGCACCCTAATCCTCTGCAGTCTGGTGAGGGAGAAGGAAATGAACATCTTGATTCTGTAGGGATGACACCTAGTCTGCATCTCCCATCCTGACCTCCATCATGAGCTCTAGACCCACCTTTCCAACTGGTCATGAACATCTCTGTGGGCAGATCCCTGGCAACCAGCTTTACATGTCACAGACCACATTGGTTATTTGCCTGTGAAGACTGCCCCTTTCCCTCAGGCCCCTGACACACTTTTCTGGCATCATGCTCCCACTTACAACTTATGCCTCAGAGTCATTTCCTACCTTTTTTTTCCCTCATCCCCGTCTGTGCCCAACCAATGACCATGCTCTGCTGGTTTCAGCTTCCAAGTCATTCTCAGACTCCCAGTCTCCATGCTTCCTCCATGTGCCCTGGTTTCAACCCTCTGCAGCAGTGGTGAGGTAATCACCCCCATGTTGCCAGTCTCTCATTTCAACACATGTTTACTGAGCACATGTTAAATCCTGGCCTCTGTGCTCGGCCCTACAAAAGTTCTCTCTCTCAGTCATTTGTGACAATAGGTTGCATTCTCTTTCCCAACATCAGCATATCTTCAGAGGTATCTCATCACTTAGAAAATAAAACCCAAGCTCCTTAGACTCTTTCCAACCATATCTGTGCATGTGCTTTAACACAGCTGAGCTCCCATCCTGCTCCATCCTTAGTGGCTGCAGGAGCAGGGAGGACACTTGAGATGGCCACAGTAATATTGCATAGAGTACTTAAGCAGTTATCTGAGCCTTGCTACAACCACTTAGGAAATGGAAACCAGAAAGTTACCAAGACCTTTTGGCCAAGATGGAATTATAGGAACTAGATTTAGACTCCCACCTGAAACAACTCCCCACTTTCCCAGCCAAAAGAAACCAAAACAGACAGAATATGAATACATATCAGGCAACAGGGACAATGATCCTGAGATATGGTCAACAAATGAGGTGAGCCCTACAGAGGCCCCAACTTACAGCTTCAAAAACCTCCAGGTCACAGCACATGGAAGGAGAGCTCAGGAGGATCCCTACAGATTCCCAAAGTTGGGAACACAGAGCTTAAGAGTCCTAGGGAGACTAAAACCTGGAGACTAGAGTTCCTAGGACTGAGTAATAGAGGGGAGAGAACTCTGGGATCGTCAGAGGATCTCCCTGAAGTATTCATCTAGATATTGATTAGCCCATGCATAGGAAGAAACTGTTGGAGTCTTAGAAAAGAACCACAGAAAAAGGTTTAGAAACAGTGTGTGGTGCAGGTCTGAGAGTAGCACATGTTCCCACATTGTTCAGAGTGCCCAGAACAGTCTTACTTCAGGAGTGGGGAATAATTAGCCATAGACTGAACCCTGCTCAGTTCTGCCTAACAAATCTTGTAAACAAGACTCTTCTCTGTCTTCACATTGTCATTGAGTGATTTAACCTTGGGGATGTATTTAAACACACTATGTTAACTTTGTCCCCTATAATATTATCATAATCATCTTCCTCTTGGCTATTTTACAAGGAAACTTTGAGAACAAATGAGCAGGGAAAGGGCTTGCAGAGACTTGTGATCACAATAATTTACAGGAGATTGGGGAACCTTTTTAAAGGATGGTATAGATTAGAATGCATGGGTTCCTGTATATATGAGTAAACCACTGGGGATCCTCAAGACAAGAAAGTCATTTGGACACATACCTAATGCATCTATGAAGCATTCAGTGAGGAAATATAGTGATATTTCCCATCTCTTCTTGAGGATTTGTCAACCCTTTGATTAGATTATTAAAACTAGCCTATTTAATACCACAGTCGTTAGGTGAAAGATCCATTTTTCCTGATAGATTTTCGAGTATGTACAATATTTTGTATATTTCTGCCTGAATAAATTTGTATGACTAAGATTGAATTAGAGGACATATCATTACAGGCATAACTTCTTTTATTATGCTTCATTTTATTGCACTCTCAGATACTGTGTTTTTTACAAATTGAAGGTTTAAGTCAACCCTGCATTGAGGAAGTCTATTGGCATCATTTTCCCAACAGCATTCGCTCATTTCATGTCTCTGTCACATTTTGGCAATTCTCACAATACTTTAAACTTTCATTATTATTATATTTGTTATAGTGACCTGTGAGCATTGATCTCTGATGTTACTATTATGATAGTTTTGGGGCATCACAAACCATACCCATACATAAATGGTGAACTTAGTTGATAAATATTATATATGTATTCTCACTGCTCCACTGACCAGCCATTCCCCAGCTCATTCTGGCTAGAGATGATTAAGCTTAGTGAAAAGCGCATGTTGAAAGTTGAGATAGCCCAGAAACTGGACCTCTTGCACCAGTTATCCAGTTTGTGAATACAAAGGAGAAGTTCCTGAAGGAAATTAAAAGTGCTACTCCAGTGAACACACGAATGATCAGAAAGCAAAACTGCCTTATTGCTGATATGGTGAATGTTCTAGAGGTCTGGATAGAGCAGACCAGCCACAACATTCCTGTAAGCAAAAAGCCTAATCCGGAGCCAGGCCCTAAATCTTTTCAGTTCTGTAAAGGTTGAGAGAGGTGAGGAAGCTGCAGAAGGAAAGTTTGAAGCTAGCAGCAGTTGCTTCATGAGGTTTAAGGAAAGAGGCTGTCTCCATAATATCAAAGTACAACGTGAAGCAGTAGGTGCTGATGTAGAAGTTACAGCCAGTCATCCAGAAGATCTAGCTCAGATAATTAATGAATGTCGTGATGCTCAACAGTAGACTTTCAATGTAGGCAAAACAGCCTCCTATTGGAGGAAGATGCCATCTGGGACTTATATAGCTAGAGAAAAAAAGTTGATGCCTGGCTTCAAAGATTCAGAAGACAGACTGACTCTGATATAGATGTACAATGAAATTAATGCTTTCGTGACTGTCAATACAACATCCATTTTGCAGCCTACCGGTCAAGGAGTAATTTTGCCTTTCAAGTCTTGTTTTTTTAAGAAATACATTTCATACAAATCAAAACCACAGTGAGGGTACCACCCCACACCTGTCAGAATGACTAAGATCAGAAACACAAGAAACAATAAGTGTTGGTGAGGATGTGAAGAAAAGGAACCTTCTTGCACTTTTGGTAGGAATGGAAACTGGTGCAGCCACTCTGGAAAACAGTATGGAAGTTCCTCATAAAGTTAAAAATAGAACTACCCTATGACCCAGTAGTCACACTACTGGGTATTTAACCTAATAATACAAAAACACTAATTCAAAGGGAGACACAATTCATTAGTTTACCCCTATGTTTATAGTAGCATTATTTGCAGTAGCCAAATTAAGGAGGCAGCCCAAGTGCCCACTGATAGAGGAATAGATAAAGAACATATGGTGTGTATATATGGGATGGAATATTACTCAGCCATAAAAAATGAAATATTGCCATTTGGAATGACGTGGATGGAGCTGAAGAGTGTAATCTTAAGCTAAAGAGTCAGTCAGAGATAGGTAAATACCATATGATTTCACTTATTTGTGGTATTTAAGAAACAAAGCAAATGACCAAAGGAAAAAAGAGAGAGACAAACCAAGAAACAGACTCTTAATTCTAGAGAACAAACTGATGGTTACCATAGGGGAGGTGGGTGGGAGGACGGGTGAAAGAGGTGATGGGGATTAAGGTGGACACTTGTCATGATAAGCACTGGGTGATGTTTTGAATTTTTAATCACTATATTGTACACCTGAAACTAATATCACTATGTGTTAACTATGCTAGAACTACAATAAAAAAAATTAAACAAAAAATAAAATGTTTTTCAGAACAGTAAAAAAAAAAAAAGAAAATTCATAAGCTTATATATAGCAGCCATAGACTATGATTCCTCTGATGGATCTGCACAAAGTCGATTGAAAATCTTCTGTAGAGAATTCACCATTCTAGATACCATCAAGAACATCCATAATTCACAAGAAGGGGTCAAAATATCAATATGTACAGCTGTTTGGAAGAAACTGATTTAGCCCTCCTGGATGACTTTGAGGGGTTCAGCTCTTCAGTGGAGGAGAAGTAACTGCAGATGTGGTAGAAACAGCCACAGAACTAGAATTGGAAGTGGAGCCTGAAGATAGGACTGAATTGCTGCCCTCTCCCGAAAAAAACTTGGGTGAAGGAGGAGTTGATTCTTATGGAGGAACAAAGGGATTTCTCGAGATGGAATCTACTCCTGGAGAAGATGCTGTGAAGATTGGTGAAATGTGAGCAAAGGATTTAGAATAGTACATCAACTTAGCTGATGAAGCAGAGACGGAGTTTGAGAGGATTGATTGACTCCAATTTAGAAAGAAGTTCTTTGGATAAAATGCTATCAAACAGCATTACATGCTACAGAGAAATATTTCATGAAAGGGAGAATTAATCAGTGCAGCAAACTGGTTGTCTTATTTTAAGAAATTGCTTTAGCCATCTCAGCTTTCAGCAACCATCACCCTAATTAGTCAGCAGGCATCAACAGGGAGGAAAAACCCTCCACCAGTAAAATGATTACAACTTGCTGAAACCCCAGATGATGTTTAGCACTTTTTAGCAATACAATATTTTTAAATTAAGGTATGTACATTTTTTAGATACAATGCTATTACACACTTAATAGACAACAGTATAGTGTCAACATAACTTCTATATATACCAGGAAACTAAAAAAATGCATTTGATTCACTTTCCTGCGATATTTGTTTTATTGCAATGATCTGGAACACAGCCTCCAATATCTCCAAGGTATTCCTGTATCATTTTTGTGAATCATGCTTATTTTTGGAGAATAAATTTCCTAAAGAGTGATGAATTGTACTTGGAGAGTTAAAACTCCACAAAATTCAACAAGACAAAGACAGCTGTTCTCACCACCTCATTCATCTTCTTATTCATAAACTTGAAATTCTAGCTAGTGTATAAGGCAAGAAAAAAATTAAAAAGCATACAAATTGGAAAAGAGGAAATAGAACATTTACATATGACCTCATTGTCTACATAAATCCCAAGGTCACAAGATACCAGATAAATATACAAATATAAACCACATTTCTATATCTAGCAATGAACATGTCAAGATTAAAAGTAGAAACACAAAAATAAACCTCAACCTAACCCACACTTTATTCAAAAATTACCTCAGAATGAATCACACACTTAAATGTAAAATGTAAAACTATAAAAACTTTAGAAAAAGATATAGGAGAAAATCTTGACACCAAAAGCATGAGCCATAAAAACAAAAATTGGTAAGCTGGACCTTATGTATATGAAACTTTTGTTTTGTGAAAACTATGTGAAGAGTATGAAAAGCTACAGAGAGGGAAAAATATTTGCAAACAACATACCTGACAAAAGACCAAGATCTAAGACACATAAAGGACTCTCAAAATTCATAAAAAAGCAAATGGTTCTGTTGAAAATGGGCAAATGATACAAACAGGCACTTCACCAAAGAGGATATAAAGATCAAGAGCACACAAAAAGATATTCAGCAGCACTACTCATTAAGAAATTTCAAATTAAAACCAGTACCATTAAAAAATAATATTGGTATATCGTTACACACCTATGAGAATAGCTAAAATAAAAATCGCGATACCAAACATGGGCAAGAGAGCGGAAAAATGGATTATACATACATTTCTGATAGGAATATAAAATGGTTCAACCACTCTGGAAAACAATGTGGCAGTTTCTTATAAAACCAAGCATTTAGTTACCCTATGACCCAGCAATTGTACTCTTGGACATTTTCCCCAGGGAAATAAAAACTTATGTGAACACAAAGACCTGTACACAAACATTCATGGCAGTTTTGTTTGTAATAGCCCCATACTGAAAACCACACAGATATTTCTCATCCGGTGCTTGATTAAGCAAACTGTGGTACATTCACCATGAAATACTGCTCACCAATAAAAAGGAATGATTTGCTGACACATGGAACAGTGTGGGTGAATCTTGGTGGAACTACTCTGAGTGAAAAAAGCCAATTTTGAAAGTTTACATGCTATATGATTCCACTTGTGTACCATTCTTGAAAGGACAAAATTATAGAAATGGAGGCCTGGCTAATGGTTGATAGGGGTTGGTAATGGGAGACGGGGCTGGAGCAGGGGAGAGAAGTACGTGTGTCTCTGAAAGGTCAACGTGGGACGGGGATCCTCATGGTGACGGAAATGTTCTGTGTCTTGACTGCATCACTGTCAATCCTGGTTGTGATATTTCACTATGGTTTTTATAAGATTCTATCATGGAGGAAACTGAGCAAAGGGTCCGCAGGACTTCTCTGTATTATTTCTTATATCTGCTTGTGAATCTGCCATTACCTGAAAGTAAAAAGTTTAACTTAAAAACTTGGCATTTTACTAAAGTCTTCAAGATTTTAAGTTAACATTGCATAATTGATAACGATTGCCTCCCTACTTAAATGTTGGTGAGTTCAAGATTTTCTTAGACAGTGAGTGCCTAATAATGACCAAAAGTGTGAAATACATCACTCAGTATCTAAGAATAATTCGATCAGCATTGTTGAAGAGTAAACAAATATGTCTATATTAAAGGCCAGTTTTGATTATTAAAACAAACAAACTCAAAAAGAAAACCTCCAGGAAGTGGAGGGCAATTGGTCACACTCATTCTGGACCTTAATGGAAATGCTAAAGATCTGCCATCTGGGTTGTCAAAAGGAGACTGACATTCTGCTGCATTTTTCTTTCCCAGGATCTCCTCTTCAGCGTGTGTGCCCTCAATGTCCTCTCCACCATCGTGTGTGCGTTGGCCACAGCCATGTGCTGCATGCAGATGGTCTCTTCCGATGTCCTCCAGATGGTGAGTGGGCCCCTTCCTTCCCAAGCACACTCAAAATAGTGAGACTGACCCCCTTCTCCTCCAGCCTTTTTGAAACTAAAGGAGAGTGAACTCTTCTAGCCTCCAACTAGAAGCCCCAAGGATGATAGGCGCTGAGAGTCCAAGGTGCTTGGTGGTCACCTCATGCTGTCCTCTGGAAGACAGAAGACCTGTACATTTGGTGCCATTAGTGTATTTATTTTAGGCATTGTTGGAGCTCTGTGCTAACAGAGTCCGGCCACCATCATGCCTGTCTAGATGACGCCCGGTGTGTGCTCTTGAGTAATTTTAGAGACAGTCCTATAGCCCTAGACATCCTCTGGGTCCAGGACCTCCAGAGCAAGGTGCCTTTCTCCAGTTTTGGAATTCTCTTTTAATAAAGGAAGTTGCTTTTATAAAATGAGTCCTTTTCAAATAAAAAAACAACAACCCTGCTCCTCTCTAGCTTTTTAGATTTGCTCATTAACCTTGAGCTCATAAGCTAGCGGCAGAGTAACTGGCTGGCCATCATTTGATCTCCCCACCCCCCACCCCCAGGCAAAGCCTTACAGCTGAAGAGCTGCCGCTCCCAAGGGAGAGAAATGAGACCAGGAGCAAGGGTCATACACTTATTAATACACGTCTATAAGTACACGTGCTTGATTAATAATGAAGGCTCTTCATTTATTCAACGTGAATGAAACACAGCCCACAGTTCTCAGTATGTTACCGCTAAAGTCAGCAAGATTAAGAGAAACTGATGGGAAGACATGGTTCTCCAAGGCTAAGGGTAGGAATCGTGTGTATGTGTGAGCGTGTGTGTGTGTGCTCTCTCTCTCTGCTTCTTCGAGACCCACCCTGCCTCCCCCTCAATGTTTTATGTGTCTCATGAAAGAAAAAGCAAGCTGTTCTTATAGTGGGCTGTTTTATTTCCTCTTTCTCATCTACCCCATGGCAATACATCAGTTCCTCAAGTTACTGGGCCAGAGAGCATCATTACCAAGACGTTAAAAATTCATTGGTTCTAATCACATGCAACGTCCTCCTCTTTGTCCCAGTGTATATCTACACAGCTGTCACAGCCGGGCCTGGCCTTTCAGAGGGGTGGCAGTTTTCTGAAAGGGATTTAATTAAGCAGTTATTCCGCAGCAATGAACTTTTGGCCTTGCTTACCGAGGCCTCATGTTGGTGATTTTCTCCAGCGGGTTGTATAAAGAAAAGGTTAAGTACTGTGGGGTTCTGCTCACCTCTGCAGATTTTACCGTTGATCTGTAAACATTATACCAATTTGACCAAGCTAACAGAACCAAAGGGCTATAAATATAAAAGTTTGCATTCCCCGGGTTGAAGCATTAGAATGAAAATTACCAACTAAATCCGAATGAGGCATGTGGTAGCCGTGATGGTGTATACAGTTAGGATCACATTGATGTAGGCTCACACTATCATTCCGCCATGTTCGCCCGTGGGCCTGCCATCCTGGGCCTGGCGTCAGCCGTGTCTGCATCTGAGTCCCACCTCTTCTATGTATGAAGAAAGTGACTCTGGACGTGTCACCGAACCCACCTGAGCCTTGGTTTCCTCACCTCTGAGATGGACCGAATGGCATACCCGGTGAACATTCAAGAAGTGTGACCTACTTGACTCTTAAATGCAGGGGGAATATTGGTTTGTTATTGGGAATGTCCTGCAGCCATGACTGTGAATGCCATGGTCCTTGATATACTCTGTCAACTATAAAACACCACAGGGAAGTAAGGTGTGGTCACAATGACAACAGCTGCCCTCAGAGCCCATGGTTGTTCCATTGCTCAGTATTTGTGGGTAAGTTTGCTTCTAACCCTGGACATAGAAGTAGAAATCAGTTCCATTCTTGCTGGCGAGTCTTTTTCCCTTTGTGACTATGGGCTATGGGACCAGACTAGGCTCTACTCTCCTTGCAAGTCTCTGGCTGCGCTGCTGACCTGCAGTGTCTCGTGGGGGTGTAGCGGCAGCACAAAAGGGAACTGGGGGGCATATGACCATGGTGCTTTGTGTGACCCATGCATGACCTTGGGCACACCGCTGCCTCTTCGTCCCAGTTTCCTCTGCTCTATGCAAGACTCTTCATGCTCTCCTGTCCTCAGTGGCCGCTGAGAGAGGAATCGGATAATCCATGTGTTTGGGCTTTGAAAAACCCTGGTGGCCCATCTGGAGGAGGTTGGCTTTTACCACATGGGTCAGAGGCTGGGCAAAGCTGGCTACACAGGCTGCCCCCTGGAAGAAGGAGAAGTGGGGAGGCACAGGGACTCATGGTTCGCCCTGAGGGATGGAACCTGGAATCGAGTTATTCATGAGTGTGCTTCAGAAGCTCTTTTAAATTTTTTAGAAAAGTCTTTTTTTTTTTTCCAGCTTTATTCAGGTGTAATTGACTTTAATTTTCTTACTTCATTTCATTATACTGTTGAATTAAAGAAGTAATATATGATCACTGAAACAAGTAATATACAGAGATATATAAAGACAAAGTTAATAAGCTACCTTCTTCCTCCTCATTCTCCTGAGGAAACTTTGTAGCGAATCCTTCCATTTCTTTCTTGATTTCTTAGTGTTTATATTAATATATACAAATAGTCTATTTTCCTTGTTCCTCCTTCCTTCCTTCTCTCCACTCTTCCTTCTTTACTTCCTTCTATGTCTTCCTTTTTTTGTTTTTAAAGGTTTTATTTATCTGAGAGAGAAATAGAGAGAGCAGGGGAAGAGAGAGAGGAAGAAGCAGACTTCCTGCTGAGTGGGGAGCCCAATGCAGGGCTCGTTCCCATGACCCTGAGATCAGGACCTGAGCTGAAAGCAAATGCTTAACCAACTGAACTAGCCAGGCACCCCATGTTATGCCTTCCTTTTAACCAAAGGGGATCGTACCATTCATATCGCTCTGCAACTTGATTTTGTAACCTGAAACTATCAAGGATATCCCTCTAGGTCAATATACACAAAAATGCCTTCATGTCTATATTGATCCATACTGTGCATGCAATGTTAATGAGCCATTTCTCTATGTGTGGATGCTTGTGTTGTTTCTTGGTTTTGATTTTGGTTTTGTTAGTCCCGTGCAGATGGCACTACAGTAAGCTCCTTCTGCATACAGTTATAGCTCTCTTAGTCCACCTGTGCTGAACCCACTGGCTGGAGAGCCACGGTTCTCCATCCCACACGTAAGATGCGCTGCCTGCTCCCCACAGCATAGCTGCCCACTGGCAGCCTCTCTGATTCACCCACATAACCATCTCTGCTCCCAGCAGTTGGGCCACAAGCCTTCTAAGTGATTGTGTAGCTGTTCCCAAAACAATCTAAGCCAGTGGTATTTGGCTTATAAGTGCCTATTGTACTATTATAGAAGCCAATGAAATATAAGTGCAAAAAAGGATTATTGTTTCTCTTATTTAAAAAATGAGTGATTTGGAAAGATTCATTGAAAGAGGGTCCCTAGATCAATTGCTCTCTATTTCAGTATGGGTGAGACAGTCATGAGGGATTGGGATACAAAGTATTAAAGATCTTGGAGGTGTCTGCACACACATTGTTTCACTAGTACTTTTAAGTTCCAGCTCTGCTCTCAAAACACAGAAACGAGAAGTAAGATAATTCTCTTGGTGTCATTTATGCACTAAAGACGACAGGGCACCCCAGACTGCAAAGTGACTCACAGCAAGGGCATTAGCCTGGCATGGAGGGAACCCATAATTCCTTCTTTGCTTCTGAGGGTCTGCGTGTTGGGATAATTAACCATTTTTGGAACTCATCATGAATGCATGTTTACATGAGATGCAAAGCATTATGCCTAGCATCAGAATTTATAAAGCTAGAGCACTCTAATATGTTTTGGAAATAGTGATAAAAGGCAAACTGATGATAAAATTCAGTTTATGGATATAGTTTAGCAGAGAAAGCTTTTACCTCCAAAGTACCTCCCATCTCACATTTTTAGTTTTATTTCTTGAGTGTAATCTCATTTTCTCCATTCAGCTCTTTTCCTCTCCATGAACTTTATTACCAGTCACTTTACCCTAAGGGACATCATCTGCTATTACATGCGTCTCCATTAGGAACTTGCTTGTGAACTTTATTGTCATTTATGTTCTCAACATGAGTCGTGTGCTCTGTCAAGCAGAAGGCCTCCAGAAAGTGCAGACAGAATGCCAAACCTTTCACAGGTGTGCTAACTGTGGGCTTGCCCATGGAGCTAGCGAAGGGTGTTGCAGTCAGGGACACCCCAAGCCCAGAACTCCCAGAATCACTCAAGTTCACCAGCATCTTCACCTTTCCAGCTCACCCTAGTTCATCAGCACTTCATGGAGGCTGGCCCTTCTTGGACCCACAGTGACCTTCCTTGAGGTCTGGGTTTACCAGAACATCTCCATGTCTTCCTTTTTTTTTTTGTTTTTTTTTGTTTTCTTTTTTTTTGTTTTTAAAGATTTTATTTATCTGGTAGATGCTACTTATCTATCAGACTAGGACCAAAGGGTGTCTGATTAATCAATCTTTCTTTCTTCCTTCCCTCCCTCTCCCTCCCTCCCTCCCTTTCCCCCTTCTCTCTCTCTCTCTCTCTCTCTCTCTCTCTCTCTCTTTCTTTCTTTCTTCTAGATTTTATTTATTTATTTTGGGGGGTGGGAAGAGAAAATCTCATCCAGACCTGCACTGAGTGTGGAGCCTGATGCAGGACTGAATCTCACAATCCTGAGATCTTGACCTGAGTTAAAATCAAGAATGGATGCTTAACCAACTGAGCCATCCAGGCACTCCCTGATTAGTCTTAAAAAGCTAGTTACAACAGACAATCCTAAAAGTGAAACATGTATGCTGCAAACGTTGTGACTTTAAATATGCAGATGAGCATTTGTCTACCAGGGTTTTGATCTGGGGCCAAGACCTTCTGTTTGATTGGAGGTCTGCGTATTAGTGTACCAAGTTATATTTCCTGTATAAACTTCATGGAAAACGGCACTGTCTGTAATTTCCAGATTCCATTCCTTTAAATTGGAGTGAGACCTGGAAAGTGAGCAGAACACAGAGCTCCCCTGGATGTGCTTGGCAGCACTTTCTACTCAGCGGTGCTCCTTTGTCAAGTCTCCCCAAAGCATTCAACTTGGTTCTCATAGAACAAGCAAGTTTTTCTGCCTGAATTCGTAGTTCATTATAGACTACGGTAGTAACTAACCTAGCCGTCAGCTGCTGGGGAAGGCACCCCATGCCCTGGATTGGCAGGGAACACCCCTGGGGTGGTAGCAGGACCAGAAAGCAGCAATGTGCTTCTGATGGCCATGACTCCGGCATTTGGAGTGTGGAGGCAGAGCCCAGCTCATCTAGTCGGTCGGCGATGAGAGGTCAGTTAAGGAAACATCTACCATAGGACTATTAGCATATTTCCCCCAAGTCTCAGGAAGGGTAGAGGAAGAGAGCTACTGCCCTGCATTTCTGAGTCCTTATGGGAAATCTCAGAGTGTGTGTGTTCCATTCAGGAGCCAGAGTGTGGTGGGGAAACTGGGAGAGTGTGCTCTGCTCCCCAGGGAACCGGAGAGGCAGCCTCTGCTCAGGAGTCTGGGAGGGGTGTAAAAAGAGGCCGGCAGACCTGTCCTGGAGCCTGGAAGAGAAGAAGCTGCTCAGAACTCAGAGGACTTCCTGGAAATACCAGCCCCTTGTCCTGCCCCTTCATTCCTTACTCCTCCACCTTCCTGCATGGCAGGAGATGGAGCTGTAGGGACTGCAGAGCTAATATTAGTGATATGGTCCTTTGTTTAAGGCACACAACACTGCCATCTGGGTCTGTGACAGAAACAGTTTCCCAGCGTGACCCTGTCAGGCCGGGTGAGGTCAGAGAGGGGGTTCGAGACTCAAAGAGTTCAGTAATGTGCTCATAGTCTCATGGGCCCTCAGTGGTCAGGCAGGGCCACCCAAGGCCCACTGACCTCTCCACATCCCCTCTGAGACCCCAGAATATGGACTGTTCTTATAGAACCAAATTTCAGGGTCTTCCTAAATGGGCCTTGGGAAGCTGCTGTAGGTCCGTGTACCCCCAGCCCTCCACCCTGGTTCCAATGCACCTGGAAGGACAGTACCCCCTAAGTTGGGACTCCCTCTCTAGAGCAGACAGGTGAGGACAGGCTTCTCTCCAGCAGGGTCTAAAATGCATGCTTCTGGGGCACCTGGGTGGCTCAGTGGGTTAAGCCTCTGCCTTCAGCTCAGGTCATGGTCTCAGGGTCCTGGGATCGAGCTCCATGTCAGGCCCTCTGCTCAGTGGGAAGCCTGCTTCCCCCGACCCCACCTGCCTCTCTGCCTCCCTGCAATCTCTCTCTCTGTCAAATAAAAAAAAAATCTTAAAAAAAAATGCACACTCCTCTTTTGTGGATGACTAGTGCTGGGCAATAATAATGCTCACATCAGGTGTGGGAACACCTCAGCCAGGTACCAGCACCACTCCACTACACATGGAACAAACAAAACATTTGCAGATGGCCCAGAACATGGAGGACCACCTGGGGAAGAAGTGGTGATTCAGAGCTGGTTTTCCACCCACCACATCCCAGTGCATGCTCAGTCTTTGAGCCTGGCCACTGATCTGTAGACATGAGAGCATGCAGCATGGTGGGGTGTGGGCTGGGCAAGAGGCATTCCTGTCCATCCTGAAGGATGACTAGGAGGTTGCCAGATGAAAGGGAAGTGGGGATCTGGGAAGAGAGAACAGACACAGAAATGAGCAGCCACAGAGGCAGCTTCCATGGAACACAAGGGTAGGAGTGGGGAAAGAGCAGAACAGTAGCTCTCCTCTTCCATAGTCCCACGCAAGTAACCTTGGGCTTGGAGACAGACCCCACCTTGTTGCGGGAGGAGGGTGTATGTCAAGTGTTACCTGCAGACTTCCTCCTGGGAAGGTTGAGGAACCTAGGTGAAAGCTCAGTTTGCAATAAGCTGAGTCTGGGTTGCTTCCCCAAAAATGGAGCCAACACACCACGGAAAGGTGATCTGGTGTTTAGAGCAGAAGTGGCTAAAGCTGTCATTTAGCTTTTAAAACACCTCTGGTGTGTGGCAACATCTACACATTTAAACCAGCTAATAGGATCATCTGAAGTGTCTTGCCTTTCTCGTTGAAAATGCTTGTTGTTCCCGCTCCTGGTGGGATTGTACCTTTAGTAAGAAAGCATTTTGACTTTTGCATTTCATGCTTGAGTATGTTATTGATTTTTCTAATTTCTCATAGAGACTCATTCAAAAAATGTCCCTATTAGACTTCAAGGACATTTGGTCTTGTCCTAACTTTCCAAGGCAGAGGATGACAGGCACACATTCGACCAGCTCCTAGCCACTGACTCACCTCTATTTCAGACAATTAAACAAAGCCACAGCTTGGACCTGCTGGAAAGGCAGGGAACGTGCTCTGTGTGTTAAGAAAAGCCACATGA
Source organism: Taxidea taxus jeffersonii (assembly GCA_003697995.1). Classification (NCBI taxonomy): domain Eukaryota; kingdom Metazoa; phylum Chordata; class Mammalia; order Carnivora; family Mustelidae; genus Taxidea; species Taxidea taxus. The sequence continues at coordinate 39,020 of RCUC01148213.1, forward strand.
GACAATTTCAGTCTGATGCATTAAATGGGTAGACATGGTCACTATTCTTTCTCCGTAAGTCTAGAGCATGCTGATTTCATAGGATTTGACCATATTCAGAATCGTGACCTCACCCTTGCTCATGCAAAAATGTCCTACCATCCCAGCCTCTTAAGAAGTCCAGAGTACCCTAAGCATGGTTGCCAGAAGGTTCCTCCTACCACACAGCTTTAATAGCACTGCTTCCCAGCTCTAGCACCCTCCCTAGACTCCCAGTGCCTCCAGAATTAACTTCTGAGGTCTTATGTAAATTTGCTTTTCTTAAACACATCTTTCACTAGCTCACCTGTTCTTTTTTTATTATTATTTTTAAAAATTTTTTAAATTTAATTTCTTTCCAGTGTAACAGAATTCATTGTTTATGCACCACACCCAGTGCTCCATGCAATATGTGCCCTCCATAAAACCTACCACCTGGTTCCCCCAACCTCCCACCGCCCCCCTTCAAAACCCTCAGATTGTTTTTCAGAGTCCATAGTCTCTCATGGTTCATCTCCCCCTCCAATTTCCCCCAACTCTCTTCTCCTCTCCATCTCCCAATGTCCTCCATGTTATTCCTTATGCTCCACAAATAAGTGAAACCATATGATAATTAACTCTCTCTGCTTGACTTATTTCACTCAGCGTAATCTCCTCCAGTCCCATCCATGTTGATTCAAAAGTTGGGTATTCATCCTTTCTGATAGAGGCATAATACTCCATAGTGTCTATGGACATTTTCTTTATCCATTCGTCCATTGAAGGGCATCTTGGTTCTTTCCACAGTTTGGCGACCATGGCCATTGCTGCAATGAACATTGGGGATACAGATGGCCCTTCTTTTCACTACATTTGTATCTTTGGGGTAAATACCCAGTAGTGCAATGGCAGGGTCATAGGGAAATTTTATTTTTAATTTCTTAAGGAATCTCCACACTGTTGCCAAATTGGCTGCACCAACTTGCATTCCCACCAAAAGTGTAAAAGGGTTCCCCTTTCTCCACATTCTCTCCAACACACGTTGTTTCCTGTCTTGCTAATTTTGGCCATTCTAACTTGTGTAAGGTGGTATCTTAATGTGGTTTTAATTTGAATCTCCCTGATGGCTAGTGATGATGAACATTTTTTCATGTGTCTGATAGCCATTTGTATGTCTTCATTGGAGAACTGTCTACTCATGTCTTCTGCCCATTTTTTGACATGATTATCTGTTTTGTGTGTGTTAAGTTTGAGGTGTTCTTTATAGATCCTGATATCCAGGATCTATTGTCTGTACTGTCATTTGCAAATATCTTCTCCCATTCTGTGGGTTGCCTCTTTGTTTTGTTGACTGTTTCCTTTGTTGTGCAGAAGCTTTTGATCTTGATGAAGTCC
>RCUC01148214.1:0-24637 GCA_003697995.1 Taxidea taxus jeffersonii
AGCCACTTCTGATTCCAGAACTTCATAAAAAATTTTAAAGTCAATTTCTACAGTAGAATTGTTTTTAGGCTGGGTCATGAGTATTTGTCAACTATTCTTTACAAAAATGGGAAGGGAAAAAAGTCACTTGTTTTTGAGAAATGAAGTAACTATTCCCTTGTCAATACCAAAACAAAGGGATATTAAGAGAAAGAACTTTTTGTCTTGATGATCTTAGGCTACAACGGTTCTCTTCCAAGTTGGGGAAGTGAGAATGTCCTCTTGCAGAACTGCAATCTTGGGTCAGTCACAGACAAAGTATAGCCTGTGTCTCTAGCTCCTCTCCACCTAATTTAGATTTCTTTTAGTTTCCTTCGGTATTATGATAGGAGCCAGTCGTGTCTGGGAACAACAACAAAATTAAAAAGAGACTGATTTTTTAAGGGGGTGGGGAAAGCTCATTTCAAAATAGGCCGTCCTGGATATGATGTTACCAGATAATAAAATAAAGCAGTAGGCACAGAAACTGACAACAGTGATAGCACAAACACAAAATACAGAAGAAGAAGTTTTATCATTTCAGTATTATTGGCTTCCATTACTGAGGTCCTACCTATGGACCAGCTGCTTTGCATTTACGTGAAAAAGTAGGAGGTGTTTTCTTCTCAAATGATGAGCCTGAGGGTGGCCGAGGTTAGGTTTTATTACCACCATCTCCAGGGAGGAAATTGAAGGCTCCTTTATCCCTGTTACTCCCCAAATGTTGAAATTCTTCAGGACTTTGTGCTAGGTTCCTTTACACTCTCTCCCTGGGACAATCACATGGTTTCATTTGCCCTCTGTATGTAAATGAACCCTGAATCTGCAGGTCAGGCCCAATGCTATCTCATGAGTTTCTGAATATATAATACTTCTTACACTTAAGCTTCTATAAATAGATATAGGATTTCTTCAAAAGCCTTTTGGCTCCACTTATACACAGGCAATTAAACCCATAAAAGAATGTCTGATCATTTAGTTTACAATCATTTTCTGAATAAAATTCCCTTTAAAATGAAATGGTTCTCATGGTGACAGATGGTAACAACACTTACTGTGGTAGACACCGCATAATACATGGAATTGTCAGATCTATGTTGCACACCTGAAACTAACATAACATTGCATATCAACTGTACTTTCATAATAATATTACAATAATAAAATCATTGTGCTATTCGATAATTAAAAAATTAATGGAATCTTTCTCCAGCAACAGATAAATGGATAGATAAAATGTGGTTTGCCCATATGTAAAATATATTTCTTATGACAGGTTCCAGAGAGTTTGAAAGTCTTTTTTTAAACTTAAAAAAACCCTTTATTTATTTTTTTTAAGATTTTATTTATTTATTTGACAGACAGAGATCACAAGTAGGCAGAGAGGCAGACAGAGAGAGAGAGAGAGGAGGAAGCAGGCTCCCTGCTGAGCAGAGAGCCCGATGTGGGGCTGGATCCCAGGACCCTGGGATCATGACCTGAGCCGAAGGCAGAGGCTTTAACCCATTGAGCCACCCAGGAGCCCCCCAAAACCCTTTAAACTTAAAACACAAATTCTGTTTACTAGTGTTTTTCTTGAAACTTCCCTGAGATAATTAAAAAAAAAAAAAAGAAAATCAAGATACCTTAAAACTTCCTGGCTTTAAGGGTACACAACTCTGTAGATAAAGAAAAAATAGTACAGCGGAAAAAAAAATTACCTTTATCCATTTCTTTCCTCCTGAGTACAACTGTTCTATAGGAATTCATTAAACAAATACTAAATTCTGAATCTGACCCTTTAAATGCTACAAAAACAAAATTGTTCAGAGAGAACTTCCAAAAAGAGCAATTTGGACTCTGTATTAATTTTATGTCAAACATCAAAATCAGAACCTCCAGGGTTTTGGCTTGCTTGGTTTTATGTCTTCTGCTTTATTTTTTTTTTAAATCCCACTTGAAATATTTCTCTCCCTAAAAATGGTCCTATCGATGGACAAGTTGAGGCAACAGTCCTGGAACTGAGTCCAGAGAAGGAGACTTCAAGGTGGGAAAATCCTCTACGCAGGGGCTGAGGACCAGCCACACAGAACACCCTGTTGGCCTTAACCAGAGATGCTGTCCTGCCACATGGGAGTATATAAGTGCAGAGTTCTGCCATTGACCTCCTCCTTTCTGTCCTTGTCCAGAATTCCTGCCATTCCACTGCTAGCTGGTAGGACAACAAGGAGAGGCCGAACTTTGAACAGTCATTGTTCTATCAGCACGTTTACAGCTACTGGCTTATCACTTGAAGGGGCTGAGATGGGCAGATAACTGGGACGGGTGCGGCAGACCTGAGAGGAGCCAAGGGCAAAGCCAGGTTCTAACGCTAGAGGAGAGTGGGCCTGCCGGGGTGAGGGGGACACAGTCTGTATATTTGGATTGTTGGGAGAAAGAGCTCCTTTGAAGGCATTACTTTTTGGCTACCTTCTTCACTCATCTCACAATCTTGTTTACACGGCTTTCACTGATAACTCTTCATTGTGTTAAGACCCCCATATAAACATATTGCCTATGAAATTATTGAGAAGGCGCTACTTTTGGGGACCATCTTCCTGGGGTGTCCTTGGTCCTTCCGCTTCCACCTCTTCCATAACAGTGCTTCTGAGCAGAGCTTGGACAAGGCAAGAAGTCCTGGGCGCAAAGCCAGCTCTAGAGCAATCTATCGGTCCAGAAGAAGAAGGAGCAAGAGGAGGAGCGGTGGCAGTGACAGCTGCTTCGGGTTGGTATATAAAACACAGTTCATGGAGAGGCACAGATCATGCCCCCATGTATCTCCCCAGGAGCCTGAACACGTTGCCTCCCAGAAACACATGCAGGAGACACAATGGAAAGAATCAGAACGCATGGAATTTGAAATCCAAAGACAGGGGATCAAACCCCAACCTGACCTATTGGTGGCTGTCATTTGCGGCAAAACTTACAGAGAAGCTAAGAGGCACCTGTTATTTTTAATGTAATATTTATTTAACATAGGGCATGAGGTTTGGAGGGATAATCCCAGTTCCCTGCTCTGTGATCACCAAGCATGAGGGGTAGCTAGCCCTTGTTCACAGAGTGCCTCGTGTGTGCTTAGCACTTTACGCAGACTAACCCTTTCAACAAGCCTCCAAGTTATTACCAACCCCCTATTTTATGGATTGAGAAACAGACTCAAAGTAATTAAGTTCCTTTTTGAGCGTCACTAAACAAACAAGCGATAAGATAATCTGAGCCAGGTGTGTTTGACTCCAAAACAAGGCAACGTATCACAGGGTGGTCGTGAGGATTCCTGTAGTATCCAGAGCAACGCCTGCGATGTGCCGAACCCACCACCAATATTTGTTTAACAATTTTTTTTTAAGATTTTTTTTTTAAATTTGTCAGAGAGAGAGTGAGCACAGGCAGACAGAGAGGCAGGCAGAGGCAGAGGGAGAAGCAGGCTCCCTGGCGAGCAAGGAGCCAGATGTGGAACTCGATCCCAGGATGCTGGGATCATGACCTGAGCCGAAGGCAGCTGCTTAACCAACTGAGCCACCCAGGCGTCCCTGTTTAACAGTTTTTTAAAAACTGTTTAAAAAAAAAAGGTTTAACAAACTCGAAGTTTGTATAATGATTAAAACAAAAACGAATGACTTTTTCTGATATTTGCAATATACATTCTATTTATGTTCAGTTTTCTGATATTCATTTGTATATATAGAAGTATCAGGGAAGGATAAGGAGCTCCAAACTACACAGGATGGACCCATCTGAATAGAGACTCGGGGTGAAGGGTGTACTGTGACCTCACCACGTTTTTAGGGGAAGAATGTGTATAATGGCATAGCAAGAGGCTCGAGGTAGCTCAAAATGCATATCATAAATAAAAATGAACCGATGTAATTTATTAAGTACTTACAAGGGCTTAGGAAATACGTCAGGAAGCTCTTTATCTGAGCCCATAAGGTGGGAGCTATTACTGATTTGACTGTATTGATTGTACACCAGGAGGCATGAGGAGGAACCAGTGTAACTGAGAGACCACTTTCAGAGTTCCTTCTGCCTGACTCCAGAATCAACCCTCTTCCTGTCTTTGGAATATCTTTAGTGTCTGTTGTCACAATTTACTTTGTTCTCTTATTTAAAAAAAAAACAAACAAACGGGGGTGCCTGGGTGGCTCAGTGGGTTAAAGCCTCTGCCTTCGGCTCGGGTCATGGTCTCAGGGTCCTGGGATCGAGCCCCGCATTGGGCTTTCTGCTCAGCAGGGAGTCTGCTTCCTTCTCTCTCTCTCTGCCTGCCTCTCTGCCTACTTGTGATTTCTCTCTGTCAAATAAATAAATAAAATCTTTAAAAACAAACAAACAAAAAGCAACTCTATTTTTTTAAAATTGAAAGACATTTTTAGGAAAATTGGGATGTACATTTCTTAAACACAAAGACTGTATTTTGCATGTTGAAATCTTTGTAGGTTACCCAGCAAACATAAGGAGACCCAATAGATGTTTGCTAAGTGGATTATTTCCGTAATAAATGTAAATTTTCAACTTGAGTCTTCATCAGCTCAGAGGGTTACTCAAAGGTGAATCACATGTAATGGAATTATTTATTTTCTGCAGGAACCCAGACCAAGCATTTAGTCTCAGTAATAAAAAACAGGCAAATTTAATTGCCCTGGGCACAATGCCCCATATTGACAGCAACCCTAGACTGGCAATATCTATTCATTATGATAGTCACTGTATTTCTGTCAGGAAAGGTTAAGATGCTTTGCACATCAGCTCTTCCTCTAAGTTTTAAATAGAGGTAGTATAATCCAATTTAGATTCTTTGTCATAGGGTCTCACAGAACAATGTAAGACCAGTTAAGATGGAGGTCAATCCCTCCCATGATTTTTTTGTGATGTTTATGATTTTCAGTACCTAGACTACTGCCTAAGATATGGGAACTGCTTAATAAAAGTGAGTTCTAGGAAATATGAAAAGTCGAGTTAGGTTTACTTAACTAGGTACTGCTAGGTACTGTGCTAGCAGTACCTGGCACATGGTAGTCACTCAGCAAATGTTTGCTGGTTGCTCTACATATTTGCAATCCTAACCAAAATTGTCCTAAATTGTTGGGCATGTGCCCTTTGGTCTGAATGCTCTACCTTCATTTTCATGTGACTTAAAGGAAATCCAAGTGTTCTTTGTAGTTAGTAAGCACAAAGATGTTACCCCACCATTCTGAGTGAGCTGAGCCTACTGGGAGAAATGTGTGTCCTGATAATATGCTCCATTAGTATTGGATTGCAAAAGGGTCTGAGCTGGATGGCACCTTAAAATTCAGATTTGATGTGTGAGAGTTCATGTTAATGGCACTAAAATGGAGATTGCTAAGGGCAATTAAGAACTTCAAGGAGCTAAAAACAGTGATGACTTGAAAAAAAAAAAGAAATATTTGACATTTTGGTGACATGGAAGAAAATGTTAAAGAGTAGATGGTCACAGAACAGATTTACCATAAAAGGGCTTAGTGTTTGTTATGCTATTATTAATGGAATGAAGGAGCTGAGTAGAATTAGGAAGAATTTTAAGCAGGTGATCAGCCTCCATTAAGATTTAAGTAGCAAGATCCATGGTAAGCAGATGTAGTTATAACGAAAAGTAGGTTTGAGCTCTGAGAGACGTGAGTTCAAATATCTTCTCTACCTCCAGGGGCAAGTAACTTAACCTCTCTGCGTTTCATTTTTCTTAGCTCTGTATTATAAAAGCTTTTTATAAAGTTTAAGATGGGAATAAAAGTTCTGTATAACACCTAAAATATATTGTGCACCACCTTATGCATATTTCTCTTGCCTGTCTTAATTTTGATAGTTACAAAACAATTGGAAATCAGCCATTTTAACTGATTATATAAGAGCAACTAAATGCCTGATTTGTAGATCTATTCCTTTAGAAATGAAAATACATAAAAAATTTAAAAATCGAATTTTCAAAATGTTGAGCTTTCTTTGGTTACAGTTTTTTTAAAAAATATTTATTTATTTATTTTTAGAGAGAGAGCAAGTGCATGTGTGGGTGCCAGCAGGGGTTGGGGCAGAGGAAGAGGGAGAGAATCCTCAAGCAGACTCCCCAGTGAGCTCCCAGAGCCTGACTTCACAGGGCTCAATCCCAGGACCCTGAGATTATGACCTGAGCCAAAATTGAGTCAGACACTCTCAACCGACTGAGCCACCCAGGTGCTCCTAAAACCTGGTTTTGTTTAAAACCAAACTTGGACTCAAGAAATGTAACTTACTGACTTCTGTCACAGAAAATAAGTGGAGATTAAAAGATTCAGTCTTTTAAAGAAACACAACTGTCTCCTTTAACAAAAAAATACAGCATTAATGAAGCCTCTACGAAATGCAAGTCTATTACAAACTTAATCAGCGGGCCTTCTCAGTGTGATTTGAAAATAAGCCAATATTACTTCTACTTGGATTAGTGGAATATGGAATTTGGAGTTTCCTGCTCCCACCCCGAGGAGGAGAAACACACATTTTGCTTGGAAAATAACACTGCAAACACTCATAAAATTAATTTGACCTGTTCCATGAGAAGCTTGTTATACAAAATGGTTTCCCTCTTATTCACTGTTCTTCTCTCTCATTCTCTCTCCCCACATTCATCAATTCTCTTCTCCAGCGCCCATCTCCTGTCCCTCCCCTGTCTGACACTGACATGTAAACTAAATTGAAGCTAATGATCCTGCTCAGAGAGACTCTGGTTTTCAGGCATAAACAGAAAAATTCAACTGAATCGTAATTCACCAAATTTCATTTCCAAAACACTCCGTGAAAATAATCCAAAAGAAAGCAAACTGGACAATAACAGAAATCATTTTCATATGCCCTTGTCTTTTTATATTTCATCAGGAGCGGAAGGAGCAAGTACTTTGGTAAAACCTTTAAGTTGTTACTATAAGTACAATTTAGTGCTCTGAATTAAATTCTTCAAAGGCGAATTAAAAAAGACAGCTGGAACACATCCTACATAAAATTATTGTGGTTTAATTCTAACCTACCAAGTGGAGGCACAGAGATGGACAAGGGGAAAAGAGATTTGCATGGTGATGTTAATTCAACACTTCATAGACTATTACCCAATTTTATGTAGTAAGAACCCATGAAGCCTACTTCCAAAATGGACTAGAAATGGTTTTAAAAATTAAAGTGTGGGCGCCTGTGTGGCTCAGGTGGTCAAGCAACTGCCTTCAGCTCAGGTCATGATCCTGGAGTCCCAGGATTGAGTCCCACATCGGTGGGGAGTCCCCTCCCTGCTCGGTGGGGAGTCTGCTTCTCCCTCTGACCCTCTCCCCTCTCATGCTCTCTCTTTTTAAAAAGATCAGTTATCAGATAAACAAGCACACACACACAAAAAGGCTCAAAAGGGAACTAAATACAGAATTTAGCTCTAAGTTCTTTTGAGAGGTCTTAGAGGCCTCTGGGATGCATGTGGATTGATCCCATTTACAAGATTTATAATGATAATGATTATCCATTCCCCTGTCCCTCCATCCATCCTCCCACTTATCCATTCTTTGGCTATAAATCCCAATAGATAACAAAGTTCATTTTTATGAAATTATTCCTGTGAGATAACATAAATCCATCAAGTTGCAATGAAAACCTGGTCCCCTTTTTTCTATTCTCATTGGAGGTATAAAATATCAAGTTAACCCTCTTTGGAAATTAACTTCTGGTAGGCTTGCAGATTTATCAAGCAATCTACTTAGCTTGGCTAAATGGTCATATTATTGTCCCTTTCTATATTTATAAATCTTACATTTCAAATGTTTATACTGATGTTTGTTACTCTACTAATGAGTCTCTGGTTTTAGTTCCTCATACTTGACCTAGTGAGCTCAGAATGGAAATTTTTCCATATTGGTCAGTATTCTCTTCATCGATATCCCAGTATTGGCCAGGGATATAACCTTTTATCCAGTGCCTAGCATCATGCAATCTCCAGCGAATTTGTGATCACTATCAGATCTCCTCATTTCCTTGTTCAGGGGTTGATAGAATAGGAACCCGTCGAACATCTATCACATACCAGGGACACTTCTGGGCTAGGGATACAGTATTTAATATTATCCTTGAATTATGTGAGATCACAGATCAGTTACTAAAACCCAAAAACACCCACCTTCTATGAAGTAGCTGCTACCCACGTTAGTTCTTTCTTATCTATTCATCAGTGTGACATATGTGCATAGTTGCGTGGTTGTTTGAGGTGAAGAGTGACATAAAATGAGGAAGTCAGGGGCCAGGTCATACAAGTTTTTGGAGGTCAAATTAAGGACTTTAGATTTTTAAGAGCAATGGGCAGTCACTGAAAGTGTTTGAGCAGCAAAGTAACATCATCTATCACCTGGTTCCAGAAACCTCCCAAAGTAATTAATTTGTTTAATGTCTTTATGATATGCTAAATAAATGAGTGTTTTCTAGATCATCAAAAGACAAAATTACGTTGAGTATTCTTTGGTGTCAAAAGTACTATGTTATGCTAGTTATCTGAAAACTAACATTTGAGTATAGTTTTGGTATGGAAACTCAAACCAAAGTATTTAATTTGCCAGAAGAGCAGAATTTTTTAAAGAGTTTATTTATTTATTTGAGAGAGAGAGAGAAAGAGAGAGCATGCAAGAGAGGTGGGGATGGGCAAAGGGAGAGAGAGAAGCAGACTCGCTGCTGAGCAGGGAGCCTGATGTGGGGCTCAATCCCAGGACCCTGAGATCATGACTTGAGCTGAAGGCAGACACTTAACCAACTTAGCCATTCAGGTGCCCCCAGAACAGTTGAATTCTTGAACATTTTTTACTTCTTAAGAGTTACCATTTATGACAGTGTGTAAATATATCAGTTTTGATAATCCTAATTGAGATTCAAAATAATTAGGAGCCTTCTGTTTAAATCTCCATAACTCCTGAACTTATACCCCTTACAGAGTTTTGTTACACTTGCAATCAGTCTCAAAATCAGATTCTAGGGCACCTGGGTGGCTCAGCAGGTTAAAGCCTCTGCCTTTGGCTCAGGTCATGATCCCAGGGTCCTGGGATCGAGCCTCGAATCAGGCTCTCTGCTCGGCAGGGAGCTTGCTTCCTCCTCTCTCTCTGCCTGCCTCTCTGCCTACTTGTGATCTCTGTCTGTCAAATAAATAAATAAAATCTTTAAAAAAAATCAGATTCTAGCTTTATCACTAATCAGCTGTGTGATGCTAGGGAAAAAAAATCAGTTAATCGCTCCAGACTTTGGCTTCCTGAACTGTAAAATACCTGCTTCCCACGATTATTGTATTAGATAAGAAAATGGAATCAGATATGTAACTTAAATGTTACCCAAGCAGAAAGTAGTATCATTATTTGTTTGATTATTATCATCATTTTAATTGAGGGTTGAAAAACAGTAGACTGTGGTAGTATATATCAACCAAGGGGAAAGCATTCAATCCAGTGAAAAGAGTAAGATCTCTCTCTTTCCTTGTTAAAATGAAAAAGGAAAGAAAACCCATTTCTCCTCACAAACCATCTAGTTACATTTTCCAGTTTCTTCTGTTGGATATGCTCACTTAAAGATTCTATAAATTCTTGCCTACTTTTCACCAATCTCACAATATAATGACACATGTTCACATGAAGCATGGATAATCAAAAACTGAAATTCCAAGCCAGCTCTTTGTCACGGGCTACCGCCCCCCCCAACAGACACAAGTAAAATGTCACCTCATTCCCCAAGATGTTTCATCTAGAAACCTAACAACCACCTTTGATTTCTCCTTTCCCTTCCTTTCCACAGCCAATCCATCAGGGAGTGCTGTTAGATCTATGTCTTATATATAACCAATCTGTTCACCTAGGCTTCTTCCATCTCTTAAAATCTGTCACCTTTAACATGGCCTCTAAGATTACCATGGAAGAGGAAGAGAGCATAAGAAAGACACCTCAGATGCGGTTACTACCTCAGCCAGGAAAGAGACAGTTTCTACTTAGATACCCTTGACCAGAAGTGTATGGCTTATATAGCAAATGGTCTCACCCAGATGTAAGAGGTACTGAAAAACAGACTCCCTGCCTGCGAAGTCATTCCCCAGCAACAGCTTCGCACAGCTAGTTGTCTCCTTCGATCCGCGTGGATGAAAGGTACTATCGCTTCTCTACAGCCGTGAGCTCTGGTCCCATATAATGAACTGGTTCTGCCACTTGCCACTTATGTTTCTTTGAATAAATTTATACCTCTCTCAGCCTCAGTATTCCCATCCATAAAATGAATCTTATGTCACAGGATTGCTATGAAAACTAAATAAATCATGCATATAATGTCCTTAGCAAAATCAATGGCTTGTCACAATCATTATTGTCTAAAAATTGAGCCTGAATATAAAACTGATCCCAGGATAAATTCTTAAAGTTTTTGGATTAATAAAAATCTATGCTATGGTTTACTGAATTACATCTTCCCCCCTAAAGGTTTATGGTTGAAGAACTCTTTGAGGTTTCTAACCATCTCCCCCAAATCATAAATTAGGCCAGATTTTTTGTTCTTGGAAGGGGCTTTTAATCAGCTTCCATTAAAGGACAAAAAAGAGGAAATAACACAGCACAACTGACAAGTAATTAAGTCACAGAATAGCAAGGTGGAGATCAGCATTTGGTTTGGTACTAGATCAGCAAAACGAAAGCCCTGAGAGATTAAAGCGATTGGCCCACAGCCACACAGAATTACAGGGAGCGCTGGACTAAAACCTACACATTTTTCTTTGGTCCAATATATTTTACCTGTTGATCTGTTCAGTATGAGTGGGCATATGTATGTGTGTGTGTGGTAAATATATATTGATATAAAATATAAATTTGTATATGTGTATATATATATATGTATAGAGAAAGAGAGAGAACACAAACTATAAACCTATCTTCTCTAGAACTCTAAAATACCATGTTGTTTAAGGTTTGAGTATACTTTTTGTTCCTACTTCTATGCTAAATATATCTCATTACTTTCTAAATGTCTAGAATAGTGTCATGAACCTCTATTTGGCTGAATAGCATTGCCTTGGCGATCTGAATCACATTTCCAGTAGCATGCATAGGTTTTTAGCTGAAATTTGCCTTGACGTTTTGATTAATTTTTCTGTTAAGTACTGTAAAAAGACTTTTTAATTTATGAGACTGTAACCCCAAAGACAGAAGGAAAGTAAAAGGTGACTTTTATAATAGAAAACAAAAAAAACCAGAAGAAAGTCATTAGAGATGGTATCTGTAGAAATGCCAAGATCTAATCGCTGAACCTGAACTAAGCTAATTATGTGGTACTTTCCACAAGTGTATTTTGTTCTTTCTCAAATAGTCACATTTACAAGAGAAACTGTATGCTTAATTCAAAAATCTGCCAGCATGTTAGTCAGGCTGCCCCAGATATTTCTTCTTTGAAACTCCCTTGAAAACTAAAGCTAGTTCTGGTTTTTCGTTTGTTGTTTGTTTGTTTTATGGCCACCTAAACACATGCACATGCTGTCTTCACCTCTGCCACATGTTTTAAATACAGCCTACCTCAGTGATTTCAATGGAATTCAATCTGATCTGATGTTACCAGAAGGTAGAACTCCTTACCTAGCATGGCATTTAGGACCTGGTCTATCACATTTCTCCAGTTTTATCTGTCATCATTATTCTTTGAAGACTCCGCTCTGCAACCAAAGGTAAATTCTCCTCATTCCCCAAACAAGCACATTCATGACCTATGTGTTAGCTTCTATTTGCAGGACTATCTCTTTGGACAACCTTCTCTTCAAACTAGAACCCACCCATCCTCAAGCTGGCTCAGAAATGCCCAACTATGCCTGCAGGAAGTTTTCCCTCAGAACTGAAAATTTTTTCTGCTTGGGTTCTTCCAAACTTCACTTGAGATTTCTTTTTAGAACTTACCAATTTTTTGCCTATTACAATTTACATTATCTTTGTTCTTTTAGATTTTGAGTTGCTTGAGAATAGGACCCACTTGTCATTCATCTTGTGCCCTATCAATGAACTTAATTCAGTGCCATGTACATAGCAGATAGCCAGTGAACATTCACTGATTAGGAAAAAGGTTTCAAGTCAGGCAAAGACTCAAGTGTTAAAAATCACCTTCTCCATCATTCTTTGGTAGAAGCAACCAACTTTTTCCATCACTGAGAAAAGAACCTCCAAAAAATACTTGCAAATCTTTCTTACCTGAGAGCATGTATCATAAATACAGCCAAACTCCTAAAAATAAAACAAAAATAAAACGAGCAAAGCAAATGAAGAAGTAGAAAGGTGAAAGAAGGTGTTACACTTGGGTATGTAATGAGGTTAGTACAGATGAGGTATAATACCACTACACAGAATACACAACACAGAAGAGACCCTCTGTTCCTGTTCCCTCTTGTTTTAAGGACAGAGATAACAGGCTTAGTGATCTCCTTTTCCAGACCAGAAAGGCAGCAGACAAACAGAAGGATTCAAAGAGGCAACATAGGTCATTATGACAGCTGCCAGAGAGGAAAGAACCCATCATACTCTTCAGATGACAAAAGAGCTTTTATCTTGGGGCTCCCAGCCCAATGCATAAAAACAATGCCTGATAGCTTTGTTGAATTAGATCATAGGGCATTAATTGGAATTCTGAAAAATGATCCATACAAAAAGCACTTTTAAATTTGTCTCAAGTAGTTACAAAAATGTTCCTTTCACCACAAAAAAAAAAAATAGATTAAATTACGTCTGATGGTCTTTGCATAGGAAACATAATAGAAGAATATTGATATTTAAGAAGGTATATTACAGATATAGTAAAGACACGTTAAATATATATTAATATATATCCATAATATATATTAACATAATTGACTAAAACCTAATTTTATAGAACTACTCTATGACCCAGCAATTAAACTACTGGGCATTTATCCCAAAGATAAAAATGTAGTGATCCAAAGGGGAACCTGTGCCCCAATGTTTATAGCAGCACTGTCCACAATAACCAAATTATGGAAAGAGTCCAGATGTCCATTGACAGGTGAGTAGATAAAGAAGTTGTGGAAAATATATTCAATGGAATATTACACAGCCATCAAAAATGAAATCTTGCCATTTGCAATTACGTGGATGGAACTAGAGGGTTTTTTGCTAAGCAAAGTAAGTCAATCAGAGAAAGACAGTGATCATATGGTCTCACTGATATGTGTAATTTAAGAAACAAGTCAGATGATCATAGAGGAAATGAGGAAAAAATGATCCAAGATGAAACCAGAGAGAGAGACAAACCATAAGAGACTTAATCTTTGGAAACAAACTGAGGATTGCTGGAGGGGAGGGAAGCTGAGGGAAGGGTGGAGGAAGGGGTAGAAGGAGGGGTGGAGGGAGGAGTGGCTATCTGTAGACATTGGGGAGGGTATGTGCTATGGTGTGTGCTGTGAATTGTGTAAGACTGATGAATCACAGACCTGCACCCCTGAAACAAATAATATATTATATGTAAATTTTAAAAAGAATATTGATATTTAAGAAAATATATTATAAATATGTTAAAGATACATTAAATATATATTAATATATTTATGAATGTATTCATATTAATATGAATATATTAATATATTCATGAAAACCTAATTTTTGGTATCTCTAAGATATAATATATATCACATTTTACATATATTATATGTAAAAATATTATGTTCTTTTTTTTTTAGAAAATTAAATTCCATGGAATAAGACTAGCTAGCATTTATTAAACGCCATCATGTAATTGTCAAGCATTATCTCATTAAAACAGCTGCACACTGTGATATGGCTGGTGTAGTTGGCCTTGCTTTGCAGATGAGGAACACCTCTCAGAGAAGTGGCCCGAGTTCCCAACACAGCATGGCTAGAAAACGATGGGTCAGGGGTCACATGCAGTCTTGTCAGAACCCAAGGCCAGGGCTCTTGAAGCATATCTGCATGTCTGCTGGGTGGCTGAGCAGACAGAATGGCGCACACTGTGCCCTGATCATGCACTCGCTAAGCTAGCTCATGAGATCCAACGATCTTGAAGCTTCCCTAGTCTCCTCTCCCAGCACTCCGGGGAATATCTGCTCTATATGGACTGCTCCCTTCTATGGCTCTCATTCTTCTAGAAAAATGTTTGCAGTTAGGCAAGTGGAAAACAACAGCAAGAACTAAGTCAGTGGTTTGCACGTGGGAATGCAATACTTCCTTTGCCACCAACTCCTAACCTTTTGAATTGGTCTGACCTCTGAATAAATTGAAGACATTGATCAGGCACCATCATGACAGGGTGCCCCTGGGGTGGGGGCGGGGGGTGGGTGGGGAGATGGGAGAGGGTGGAAGCTTCACTCTAAGCCTTTCAGGACTGCCCTAGGATAGAATAGAGTCAGTCACAAGATCAGAAGGCCGGGGGGAAAGAATGTACGGCTTCTATCTCTGAATTACTAGTTTTTATTTTAGTGCTAGAGACAGTGACTTCAGCTTTTTTGCTTCACACACTCTCAGCCATCAGTCACCAGCAAACTCCTCCCCTCCTTCCCCCCCCACCACCATGGGGCATCCTCTGCCACTCAGTGATGCCCAGCGGTGGGCCGGGCCTGAAACAGCTTGCTGCTTCACGGCTGCCTAAGGGTGCTTTCCGGATAGAGCAGGTTTTATTTCTAAGTCATGCATTGAGGTTGCTGGGCTACCGGGCCAGTGTGTGTAATCGAACTCGAAGCTTTGCTTTCTTGTCCTCAAGGAACTTGTTGTTTGAGATGACCAATGATATTCTGTTATTTGAAATTTGAGGGAATGACAGAGAAATTTGATGGTTAGGAGACGAGTGTTATAAATGGAAGCATGTTTCAATAGAAATTAAAATGGACCTTGGAATGTGTTTGAATTCTGTTGAGAAACCAATGTAGCAAAAACCCCATTACAAGATAGTAGAGTTCAGAGAAACAATGCATGATTCCGAACATTTTCATCGGGTAGATGTTTTAGGAGTCCAGGAAGAACATACTCATGAAAATGGTCTCTCTATATCAAATGATATCTGTTAGTATGTTACAGTAGCTCTTCACTTATTTTTCTTCACAGACTTCATTGAGAATCTAATAAAAGCTATGAGTCCTCTCCCCATAAAATACTGGCATGCACATAAATCTACCAACCTGTATGTACTATTTCTGGGAATTTATAGACTGCCTGAATGTATCACAGACCCAACTCCCGTTTTCTCTGTAGGAACTCATTTTTTTTTTTTTTTGCATTAATGGGTAACAATAGTGTATAATAAATGATCTTGGCTGAGACAACCTAGCTATCCCAGGCATTATGGTGGTTTCATCAGATATTAAATGAGTTATGTAACACTTTAGAAAGAATCAGAGTCTAAGTCAGGCTTAGATTTCACAGTGTTTGTCCTTGGACCCATGATGATGGATGTCCTAAATTATAGTCAATCAGTTGAGCCCTCTGTTATGTCTCCCTGATGGTGCCTCCCTATTTTTCTTCTGGCTAGTCTAGTCACCCATCTGTTCTGTTACAAACAGCCACAGTGCTTTTGCTAGATCCACAGCTTTAAAAAAGCATATATATTTCAGAAGCAAAAACAGAAACTATAGAGCTCGGTCATTAGCAGTGATAATAAAAACAAGCAAACAAACACGGAGTTCCTACTGGGTGCTAATTATAATGGCAGGCCCTCTCACACATCTTATATCACAAAATGCATAAATCCATCCCACCAGAGAGGTGTCATCCATCCACTATTTTATGTGTGTGTAGCCAGAGGCTCTAAGAGATTATGTAACTTGTGTAAGACCCCCTGGTTAAAAAATTGCACAAATATTTAAATATGCTTGTGTCTGACTCCAAGTCTAGTATTTTTTCCTACTATATAATGTTTTTAAAAGTACTTATTTAAAAAATGAGCTCTAAGTCCATGCTTCCAGTATCTTAAAATTCCCTATGTCTTCCTAGACTTCAAAGCTTCCCCAGATGAAAAGATACACATGGAGGAGAAAAGTGATCTACACCTCCCAGAATACTCAGGTGGATTCCAGCACAAAGGTCACATGGTCTTGGCTGAGCCACGAAGCAACTGAAACCTTACCTGGGGAACTGGGCTTCCATCCAGGAGCATTCAGACTCATGCTGCCTTTCCTTTCAAGATGTGGCTAATTGAACCACAGAGACAGTCCATGGTATCAGGCAGTAATGAAGAAACTTCATATCCTGTTTCCATTCACCCTCTTACACCAAATTAGCTTTCACCTATATTTCCTTCTAGATTGAAAGTAAAAGACCTTATGAACTACCATGGCAAGAATATCAGCTTCTGTTGGCCTCTAAAAGAGTCACGAGTCATTGTTTGGCTATATTTGTTAAGAGCTCTGGGACTCACCACATAACACAGTAATTTTGTGGTATCTAGACAGATTGCCTCCCCCCAACATCCCCTCAGGACACAGTCTATTATAATGACCATGGTACCAGTCTCCTTAAATTAATTTCAAGTGTCCAGGTTAAAAACAAAGCCTCATTACAATTCTTTAGGGAAGTGTTTTAGAAGTGGTGTCATATCTCTTCAGCCTTCTTTGGCTTCCCATTTCCCTTCATTAACTTTCTAGCTTGCCATTTCTGTGCCTTCTTCATTTTTCTGCCTCTTGGGCAAGGAAACTGAGATGAGATAAGCAGCCAGTCTGAGGACTTGTGTAGCCAGGGCACCTTACCCAGGGGCTCCACCTGGGGAGCTACTGTCATCCAGTAATTGCCTTGTCAGGTAAGAAAGCCTTTAATGCCTGCCCACATGATGTCTTCCAAAATCATGCTCAGAACTGACCTTGGCTTCTCCCTTGGTAACTGTCTCCAGCAACACACCTGAAAACTTTTGGCAAATGCTTATTGATCACCTGCTACATGCTGGAAATCATTCTATGTATTGGGGTATAGAATTAATACAATAGAGCATCTACCTTTGAGGAACACTGCTAAATTGGTAAGAAATATTCATGAAAATATGATCTCAGGATAGCATGATATTAGGGTACACTTATGTGCAGTAGTCAAGAGTTCATGAGAGTATAGAGCAAAGGCATCCACTCCAACCTGGGGACTCAGAGAAGAGTCCTGTCTGACATGTATAATGTGAGCCCTGAAAGGTTGCTAAGTGTCTGGTGGGAACAAAAAAACTGAGATGAATTTCCAGACCAAGGAAGCCACACAAACATGGTCACAGAAGGATGATGTAGATGATATGTATGGAGAAATAAAAGCAATTTGCTATTTTTTAGTAACACTATGTAAGAAGGAGACAGTGACAGGAGATGGGCCAAAAAGGTAGGTAAGGATCAGGTCATAGGGTGCCCTGCATGCTACACTAAGTGACTTGGACTTTGTTCTGCAGGTTATTAGGAAGAAAATGTAGGCTTTTAGCAAAGTATTTACATGGTTAGATTTGTACACAGTGGGGAAGATGTATTAAGTGGTATAGACTAGAAGACCATCATAACAATCTAGGCAAGAGATAATGGGGGCTTAAAGTGGTAATGGAGACAGAAGAAGTAGATTAAAAAATTACTTAGAAGACAGGGAAGAAGAAGAAGTAGGGAAAACTCAGTGAATGATAGATGTTGGATTGAGGATTGGGAAGAACCCAAGATGACTCTTAGTTAGAAGTAAGGGCACCTGGGTGCCTCAGTGGGTTAAAGCCTCTGCTTTCGGCTCAGGTCATGGTCTCGGGGTCCTGGTATCAAGTCCTGCATCGGGCTCCCTGCTCGGCGGGGAGCCTGCTTCCCCTCTCTCTCTGCCTGCCTCTCTGCCTACTTGTGATCTCTCTCTCTGTCAAATAAATAAATAAAATCTTTAAAAAAAAAAAGAAGTAAGGGGCTACAGGTTGAGCAGGGACGACTTGACTGTCTCAGATAATACAAACCAGTTAATCCTTTGCTAATCCAGTGTAATAACTCACATTTGTATTTGCATAGTAGTGGTAGTTTTATGAACTAGATATTCATCACAATACATATTTTGCCAACTGTTCTATGAAGGAAATATTTTGTCACAGTTGAGGAGGTGGGTCAAGTAAAGTTAAATGGACTTGGCCAAAGTCACATAAAAAAGCAGTGGTAGGGTGAGGCCACAGACTCAGGCTTACACGAAAAAACTAGAAAACAACCTTTTTAAGTTATACCATATAATAATGGAATACTATGCAGCCATCAAAAAAGAAATCTTGCCTTTTGCAACATGGATGGAGCTAGAGGGTATTATGTTAAGCAAAATATGTTAATCAGAAAAAGACAATGATCATATGATCTCACTCATATGTGGAATTTAAGAAACAAAACAAAGGACCACAGGGGAAGAGAGGAAAATATAAAACAAAATGAAATCAGAGAGGGAGAAAAACCATAAGAGACTCTTAATCATAGGAAACAAACTGAGGGTTGCTGGAGGGAGAGTGGTGGGGGATGGGGTAACTGGAAGATGGACATTAAGGAGGGCATGTGATGTAATGAGCACAGTGTATTATATAAGACTGATGAATCACTGACTTCAACCTCTAAAACCAATAATACATTATATGCTAATTAATTGAATTTAAATTTAAAAATAAGTTATACTGTATAAAATAGTCCATATTTCATAATTTTGACTATTTTAGAACTTTCACATGGTTCTGCAGTGGAGGAATCTCACTGTCTGAGACCCCATGACAGAAATGCAGGCTTCTTCTTCATTCATCATGTCAGAATCTTTCTATTTCTGTATTCTAGAGGTTTTTTGCACAGACCATTCCACCATATTATGGTATAAGATTGAGATCCCAGCAATAAATTCAAGGAGTAAGTTTTGTAGTCTTTGTAACTTGGATATGTGGAAAAGTGGATTCCTTTTTTCTAGAACTTTTTCTTCTCAGATGTTTCATCGTGCTTAGCTAATCTTGGAGCCCTTTTTCCAAGGACGGATGTTAGTTCTCTCTCTAGGTTCCTATGAAGGTCAAATAAGATAATGTATGCAAAGGGGACTCACAAACTGTAAAGTGCTGTCTGAAACATATTACTGTGTTGTCATTTTCTGGTTAGTAATGTAGTAAAAGGGAGGAGGATGAAAAACTATAAGTCAATTTCCTTTCAGATTCCTTTCGAATTCTTCGTATATTCCCAACATCAGCACATTTCTGCCATAGCATATGGCCTTCTAGTAGAGGCGTCAGTGAACATGCTAGAACCAGTCACATAGAGTGGTCCCTGCATCTAACAAGACATAGCCTTGAGCAAGTTCAAGTCAGTGAAGTTGGTCCATGTGCCCTTTAAAAAATTACTTTTAATAACATTTAAATTTTTTTCACAGATTTTCTCTAAAATGCAATTTCCAGTAAGACCCTGAAGTAAATCCAGTCCATTTATTTCTGTTCTATTCAGTGACAAGAGGCATTCATAGTTCTCTCCCCAAGGGGGCAGCAAGATTCTGGAGTAGGTCTTCCTGTTCTGGGTTTCTTACTATCCCAAGCTATTCTCCACACTGTTGGCAGAGTGATTGTTCACATCTGCAAATCTGATCATGCCCTGCCCCTGTCTAAACTCTGTTAGTTTTATCTTCCTAAATCTGTATCCCTGAATGGTATACAAGACTATTCATCATGACAACCTCATCTACTCACCAGCTCTATCTTTTGCCGCCCTCCCTGTGCCATGCCACAGCCCGGCTGTACCAACCACTCACAACTCCTCTCGATGCGCCATTTTGGCCTCCGGCTGCTGAACACACTCTTCTTTCTGCTTTGGCTTCCCTTTCTCAGCGTGTTCACCAGACCAAACTCCTACTCAAGCTTTGGGATAAAACACCGTCACCTTCTCCGTAAAGTGCCTTGCGAGCATCCGCTAGAGAGAACCGGGTATTCTTTTCCTTGCCACAGCCATCAGAACTTGTGAACGCCTTATTATTATGATCGCCTTATTCATAAAGTCTTATCGTTACAACCACTTCACGAGTATGACTTATTTAATTCTCATGACTTCTATCAGGAGTGGGGCTCTGTGCTTTTCCCCCTCCATCACCAGTTTCTAGCAGAATGACTGGCAAATAATATATATTCAAGAAATAGCTGAACAAATGAAAGCTATTCAAATCAAAGAAAGATTTAATCTTAGGTACATCTTATTTGTCTAGATGTGAGTCATAATCTTTTGATGAGGACTCTTCTTTAAAAAATTAAATTTCTATAGGTTTATTGAAAAGAACCCGAAGGTACATAGACTTTTGAACATGCTGTTCATAAGACTGCATGTTAAGTGCCACTGAACAAGAACGACCCAAAAGCTCGCCAAAGCTCTGGGAAACTGTGTTTTAAAATACCCATGACAATAGAGGCCAATGTGTGAAATTTTGTAAAGGTTCTATCAGCATTCGTTGGACCTTGGGTTTTAGTTTTGGCTGCCCTTCTGGACTCACAAGATGGTATCAGGGATTGTTTCTGTGAGGGCTGATGGGAAAATCCAGACTCTCCTCAGTGTTAAATTGGAGCTCACCAGGTTGAAAATAGATCCTGGGTGTACAATTCCCTGAAACACAGGATCAACCATTTAGCTACAGGAAACCTGAGGAGAAGACAATGTCCTCTGAAAGGCCTCAAGGTCTCCTTGGTTACAGGAACAGAAAGTTGTTCTAATATTGTTTTAGCATTTACTCAAACCGAACAAATATTCTCATGCCATAAAATCTTGTACATGTTCCTCACATACTGAAAAATCAAGAGGGGTAGGAATTAAATCAGCACAAATATTCTTGTAGCTTAAGAAGATACATAGAATGGAGCTCACCTCTTTAAATTGTAAATTCAAACTTGGAGGGAAGAAGACAAATAAGGGTTTGCAGAGAAAGCATGGCTTTGTAAAAGGTGTCCCGGGAGGAGAATTAGAACACCAGGATTTTGGTTCAGTTCTGCCTCTGATTTGCTATGAATTTTTATTTTAGGCAGGTCCCTAAGACCCTGAAGCCTCTGTCACTTACCAGCAGTTTAGACTTGGACAGCCACCAAAACTACACATCTCACTTTCTTCCGGCCTAAAATTGGACCAATCATACCTACCTTATGGGATTTCATGAGGATAAATGAGGTAACACAGATGAAACATGGTTCTCAGCACCCTGAAGCAGAGGTTCCCAAACTTACTTGGTGTCTAAGTAATATTTTCACAGACTAGAAACACCTAACGGCTTCATTCATTAAGTAGGTAGGTACAAAGAGCTTAATGAGTATTTTTGTCTCCTTAACAATTTAGTAATTTCATGAAAAGAAAAACACATAAATTGAAAGAAAAAATAACAATCTTATTGTATTTGTGAATAAGTATAATTACTCACTAATGAGATGTGTATGATCATCAGGTCCTACAACAAACACTGCCTCCTTCGTTTCCTGTTCCACATTGATTTTCATGCTATACTTGCTTTTGATCATGTTACTGTCTAGCATCCAGGTTTGTAAAGATAGTCATCTGCTGGAACATAGCGTGCTCTAAGGTTGAAAGAGTGAGGTACGTATGTTAAGCTCGTTCCGTTTCTAAGGGAAAGAATTAGTCTTTCCCTCAAAAAAAAAAAAAATTAAAGTATCTCTGCTTTACTGGGACATCTTTGCACAAGTTTGGAAACTAGGCCCTAGCACATAGTAGGTAGTCAAGAAGGATGTGAATTAGATAAATTATCTCTTTCAGGTGACTAGTTCTAGAATTTGTTAGCTTTTTGTTCCTTTCCTTATATTAGTCTGGACATAGCTTATGTAAAGAGAATAAATTTAAGTCACTGATTTCCCCTCTTCTTCTGCATTAAAAGGCACTCTTATCAAAAGTAACTGGTGTCAGCACCTAGATACTGATAATCTTTTTTTTTTTTTAAGATTTTTTATTTATTTGTTTGTCAGAGAGAGAGAGAGCACAGGCAGACAGAATGGCAGGCAGAGGCAGAGGGAGAAGCAGGCTCCCTGCTGAGCAAGGAGCCCGATGTGGGACTCGATCCCAGGACGCTGGGATCATGACCTGAGCCGAAGGCAGCCGCTTAACCAACTGAGCCACCCAGGCGTCCCGATACTGATAATCTTTGACACTAAAGGTTGCCAGCATATATTATCACAAAAGATGGGTAAATATCTTTAAAAATATGTACATATCCTAGAGAACTTACTTTCCCCTGCACCGGCCAGTTGTGATTTTTTCTGCTTAAACTATTAAGGAATTAAAACCTATTCATGACTTACCAGCTACATGTGACACTACTTTTTAAGGACTATTGTATTCAAATACAAAAACACTCCATTTAGGGAATTTTAATTTATGATAAAAGGCACTTCAGCAAGTATCTGAAACACATTTAGAGGAGGGGAAACTGGGGGAGGAAACAAAGTGCCAATGCATAATTTTTTATTCATTTATTTATTTATTTTGCATGGACTGGGAATAGATAACACTAGAAAAATTCCGTATTCTGGGAAGGAGCCTTTCAACATAAATGCTGACTCTGGGGCTCCACCTTGTGTCAATGGCAATTTACTGTTAATGGCTCTCTAAAGTGTAATGTTAAGAAGGATTCTGAGGAAAAATTCAAGCTCTTCAAAAAGTGAGGTGCCATGATCTGCTAGTAATATCGGTCATAGATTTAGGAGCAGGGACCGCCAGTGTCCATGCTTCATGATTCCACTTCTGGCTAAAATACATACAACTCCAGAACACCTCCCTCTCCCATTTTTAAGGGGAAAAAAGCCAGATCACATTTTTGCTTATTTATTTTACTGTTTTATACTAAAAATAGAAAATAAAATAAATACAAACTAATCCCCTCTCACGTTTTTTTAAAAAAGATTTTATTTATTTATTTCACAGAGAGAGAGAGATCACAAGTAGGCAGAGAGGCAGGCAGAGAGAGAGAGAGGAGGAAGCAAGCTCCCTGCTGAGCAGAGAGGCCAATGTGGGGCTCCATCCCAGGACCCTGGGATCATGACCTGAGCCGAAGGCAGAGGCTTTAACTCACTGAGCCACCCAGGTGCCCCCCGCCTCACGTTTTAAATAAAATTCCCAGGCTGATAGAATGTTAGATCAACAGCTTTCTGCTGGAGTATCAGTGACTCAGGTCAAATAAAGGAGCAAATACATCTTTGAGGACAGTCCCTAAAGTAGCAATATTAGGGAATAGTCTGAACACAGCCGCTTAGGTAGCTGAAACACCTGAGCATCATTCTTTCTTACTACTCTCAAGAAAGAATTCTCTTTATTTGATACTTAGTTCCTACAAGATGCATGTCTTTGCAGATTTCTAAAAAAATCTTTTGAGATAAGTTTAGATTGACATGCAGTTGTAAGAAATAATAAAGAAAGAACCATGTACCCTTTCACCCATTTCCCATTCCAGTGGTAAATCTTGTATGACTCTAGTACAATATCACAACCAGGAAATTGGCATCGATTCAATTCACCCAACTTTTCAGATTTCAGCAGGCTTACAGCCGTGTGTGTATATGTGTATGTGTGTGTGTTGTGTATCTATATGTATTTTTTTTTAAAGATTTTATTTATTTATTTGACAGACAGAGATCACAAGTAGGTAGAGAGGCAGGCAGAGAGAGAGGAAGAAGCAGGCTGTCGCAGAGCAGAGAGCCCGATGTGGGGCTCGATCCCACGACCTGGGATCACCACCTGAGCCGAAGGCAGAGGCCTTAACCCACTGAGCCACCCAGGTGCCCCCTATATGCATTTTTAAATACAGTTTTACATCTTGCAAAGGAAATATACTATAGGCAATATTTTTGGAAAATCTGAATCTATATTGGATTTTAGTATGAATATCTTCAACTTTGTTCTGAAAATAAAGTTTCTTATAAATTAAAAAAAAATACAGTTTTACAGTCACAAGGAGTGTGTACCTCCTTATGACTGCTACACCAATTAAACTACAGAACAGTCCTGTTACAAGGACTCCTTGTATTACTACTACCACTACCACTACTACCACTACTACTACTACTACTACTACTGCTTCTTCTTCTTCTTCTTTTTTTTTGGGGGGGGTGCTTAAACAACAGAAAGAAATTTATTTTCTCACAATTCTGGAAGCTGGAAGTCCAAGATTAAGGCATGGACAGCTTTGATTTCTTCTGAAAACTCTCTCCTTGTATTGCTCTAGCAGACACTGCCATCTCCCTCTCTTTCCTTTCCTAACCTAGTGTAATCACTGATGTCTTTTCTGTCTCTATGACTTTGTCATTTCAAGAACGTTATATAAGTGTAATCATACAGTATGTAACCTTTTGAGATCAGCTTTTTCAATGCAACATAATTCCTCCGAGGCCCATCCAGTTGTTGTGTGTATCACTAGTTCATTCTTTCTGTCTCTGAGTCATATTTTGTAATATGGATTCCATGGGGGTGGTTTAATCATCCACCCTATGAATTTCATGAATAGGTTCAGAAATCCAGTGACTGGAAATGCCAAAGTACAGACTCTTCCTGCATAATCCCTGATAGTGGAACTCAGAAGTTCACCAATATGACTTTAATCTTTATCCTGCTATTTTTTGTGAGGTTACAGAAGGGAACTGGGGGAGGGGGTGCCCTAAGATGCCTTCG